>JALPQI010021746.1:0-29258 GCA_025490895.1 Thaumatotibia leucotreta
TTCAGGAAAGGTCAGCCGATATAACTTTTTAATTAATGTTTTATAAATTTCGACTCTATCTGTTACGTAATAAGGTCTATTTGACACAATTAGCCTTCCGCTTATCAATCTATTTGTGCTATAGGTAGTTCTTAAGTCTCACGACCCATTCGTACGCTTCTCGTCAAAGACGTCCCCGAACGCGCGGGTAATTAAAGTCCGTGTAAATAATACCCGTGTATCCGTGTACCCGTGCAGACGGGTATTATTTACACGGACTTTAATTATCCGTGTAAATCGGGTCAGAAACCCGTGTACGTGTAACACGAACACGGGTATGAGAAACGTTGACACGAAACCCGGACACGACCGCGAGCCCTAGTCGAAACATGTCGAGCAATCATCGACTTAAATACATGAGTAATTCGGTTCGATAATATTTTAATATTATTGATATTAACCCAAAAATATATCTACAAACGTCTTTGGGTCATTGTCAGATTTAGGTTATCGTCTTTTCGGTGGACATATCTAAAGTTAAGGAATTCCTATACTAATTTTGGGATAAAACAATTTACGGTACAACTAGGTTCCCCGGTCTATAGCCCTATGCAATCAAATCGTAACATAGATTTATAAAAGCTGTTAACTTTTGAACACCCAGTGGACAATTTGTTTTTCGGACTGACAATGACCCGTTTCGTGATGTGTCTAAGGGCGATTGTACACCACAATGAATTTTACTGTCCGGCAGACCGAGTTTTCATGGTCCGATATGGCATGAAAAGACGCACGATTGGCTTGTGCACTTGTACGTCTTTTTACTCGGAGGTGCGGCATAGTAGCATGAAAAAAACGGATGATTGGCTTGTGCACTTGTCCGTCTTTTTACTCGGAAGTGCGGCATAGTAGCATGAAAAAAACGGATGATTGGCTTGTGCACTTGTCCGTCTTTTTACTCGGAGGTGCGGCATAGTAGCATGAAAAGTCAGTCGACAGTCATAAAAGTCAGTGCAATTCCGGACGCAGTGCACAAGCATTAACACGTTTTTCATAGCTGTCATCTCGGATCGGAAAAATACTGTCCGGAATGGGGAAAAGTAAAATGTCGGACGGTAAAATTACGTATAGTGCACAATAAGCTACTATATACATTTAATGGCGTGGCATATCGGACCGTAAAAACCGGACTACCGAACGGTAAAAGTCAGTGTAGTGCACAAACGCCCTAAGACGTCAAATAATATGAACATATTTTTTTTTTTTTTTTTTTGGATTTACTGACAATTGTTATACATAGCAAACTTATGTAGTAGTCGTAACTTACATATCGCCGCTCAACAAGTTTAAGGAGTTCCTGTGCTCGATGGCAACGCTGCCGGAGTGCACTGCTCTTCAACAGCAGCACCCGGCACGAGGAGCACAGGTGCTGCGGCAGCCCGTCCCAGGCTGATAGCTGGAGGTATCATTACAACATCAATACCAAAATATCTGCGACCATATACAGGGTGTAAGTCTAATACGGGCGAAGCTCTTAACGGGTGTTAGTTTACGACATAATATTAAGTACATTCAAATAACTTTTACTTAAAATTAGAGCAACAAAATTTTCCATACAAAATAATTCGGCGCGCAATGTAGAGTAACATCCGCGAGTTAAAGACTCGATGACAGCTAATTTCAAAAGCAGATGACATAACTGCCATATTAACAATAACAAATGTACGTACCTACATTGCTGCTCCGATAATCTTAAAAAAATTCTGTGGGGTCATAATTAAGAGTAACTTTTAAAAAACCTTGTAATCCATGATTACACTGATGAATCCCATGCCTGGTTTAATTGATCGCCCGTATTAGATTTACACACTGTATAACATGGACGTCTAACGCCAACTCAAAAATGCCCCCATAACCAATTATTCAATTGTGCCAAGACGGGCAGGACATAGCGCTTTTCTTAACACCGCGCATATTTCGGCGCAACATTGTTGACAAATGTTTACAAAATAGCCAACCAAAACTTTGATGGACCAATCACAACAATTTAAAATGGTGGTTTAAGTTTTTACAGCTTGATATTGACACTTATTACCGTGATGTTTTGTAGAGGGGGTAACACTTGTCAACTAATATTCAGGACCGTTTTTGAAAGGCAATTTAATATGGCGTGCGGCTTCCATGTTTTTTTTGTTCGTAGTCAATACCAAAATATTTGTAAAATGAGTAACAAAGACCGGACAAACGCCCGTCATATTGAAAACATAACCCTGTTCCGTACTGTAGAGACTTCCTTATCTTATGATTAGGGTTAGGAATTTTGGTGGCATTAGGTGGACAGAGAACAGTGGAGTCGTTGTTTAATTTTTTAATGATTGATTGAATAATTAATTAATCAGAAATAATAATTGAATATATTCTTCTACAGGGTTTCGCTAATTTTAAGTATTAAATAATATCATCTTTAATATTTGACTACCTATGAATTGAAGTTCAAACATTCTTTGTAATACCTACAGCATATGATTATTATATAATATTTACGGTCTTCGAGAGAACTAGAACCTTGTAAATGAAATAAATAAATTTTCACATATACCAACATTTTTAATTGAAAATTCTATTTATTTGTATTTGTCTAGTTTCTTTAAAATAAAATTCATATTATTTATTTAAATTCCTTGATAAATCCAGCTTGAAATGAACACTATTTCGTTATTATTTTATAAGTTAATCATTTCAACATCACAACATCATCAGCCTATGTTAGTCCACTGCTGGACGTAGGCCTCTCCTATTAACTATGCGTATAGACGCATTAGGAGGTAAATGCCCATAATCGCCACGCTGGGCAAGCGGATTGGCGATCGCAGTAATGTGTCCACTATGATGACGCTGCTGCCCATCATCAATCTTGTACAATGGTCAGTGACACTTAAGTCCCTTAGTCGACTCTTACGACACCCACAGGAGGAGTTGGGGTGGTGACAAATGTATTCTTACTGCCGTCACCACACGCCACGCGGTTAATCATTTATTCAACTTAAAAATGTTTGTAACATCGACTCCACTGCTCTATGTTCAATAAATACCACCAAAATCCTAACCCTACTTATGATGTTAACATTTTTTATGTAATATGAAGTTTTTTTAATAACACCAACACAAAGTATCTACGTAGGATGCCCTGAAAATTTCGGGAATTTAATACTTAGGAACGTATATTTGACATGTGTTATACCTCTTTCTTACAAGCATAGTCTCATTATTCGAAAACACTGGCCACTTAGAAAAAAAAAAACAATGTCCGATTTTCAATTGTTTTTTAAAGTCGTTGAGTCGCTGGTGAAAATGGAGCTGTCCCGCGAAAGTTTTAGAGCAATTATTTATTATGACTTTAAAAGTGATTAACACAACAACAATGTGGAGACCGATTAACTATTGCTTTTAGTAGTGAAGCACCTTCAAAGACGACCATATACAGGTGGTATTCGGAATTCCAACGTGGCCGTGTGTCTCTTGCGGATGACGTACGTGAGGGTCGACCGAAAACGGCTGTTACCGATCAAAACATCGATGTTGTTCGCCAACTGATAAAGGAAGATAGGCATGTTACATATCGGGAGATTCAGGAGATTTTAGGCATTGGAATGAGTCAGGTACAAGTTATTTTACAACAAGAGTTGGGCGTGCGGAAGTTATTTTCCCGGTGGATTCCTCACTTGTTATCTGACGACCAGAAAACGGTACGTGTCAATTGGTGCCGCAAAACTTTAAAAAGATTTAATGGAGGAAGCTCAAATGCCGTTTTTAGTATTGTGTCAGGTGACGAATCATGGATTTACGCATATGAGCCTGAATCGAAAAACCAATCTCGAGTTTGGGTTTACGAAGACGAACCGAAGCCGACAAAACGACGTTCTCGCAGCACGATCAAAAAAATGGTAGCCACGTTTGTCTCCAAATCGGGTCACGTGGCGACTATCGCTCTTGAAGATCGAAGAACTGTCAATGCCGATTGGTATATAGGCGTTTGTTTACTGATTGTTTTTGCTGAACTGCGAAAAACTAACCCTAACCGCCGTATTATACTACACCATGATAATGCCAGCCCTCACACCGCTCAGAAAACAGACGATTATCTGAAGGGCGAAAACGTCGAATTACTGGACCATCCTCCGTACAGCCCCGACCTAAGTCCCAACGATTTTTTTACTTTCCCGAAAATAAAGAATCGGTTGCGTGGTCAGCGTTTTCAGACCGCGGAAGAAGCAGTCGACGCTTATAAAATGGCCATTTTGTCAACCCCCCACTTCAGACTTCAATAACTGTTTTAAAAACTGGTTTCAGAGAATGAAAAAGTGTATTAAACACAAAGGAGAATACTTTGAAAAACAATAAACATACTTTTATTTCATTAAAATGCTTATTTTTTCCGATTCCCGAAACTTTCAGGGCAACCTACGTATTTAGGAGATCCCAACTCTTTCTTACTTGTACAAGTTGTACATGTATTATGATTAGACCCCGGATTGTTGTGGCAGTGACGTCACAATAGGGTGATTTGGGGAGTAAATGGAATGGTAGAACAAAATTACATGTAAATTATAAGATAAGATAAAAATGTAAGTCTATTATTTCTTCAGAGAAAACATAATTTCATTTATTATAGGGACGTAATCGAATAAAGTGGAATAAAATCACAATAAAAATTTTCCAGTAAATTGATCAAATTTATTTTATATTAGTTTTTCTAGTTTTCAACAAAAAACTGACTGGTCGAATAATCATTTCATTCTTCTGTTCCATTCAGAAAATGGAACATAAATACATAAATATTAGAATTAACTTTATATGCAAAATCAATGTATGCAAACTATACAGAGTATACAGACCTATATAAAGTTTGACCTTAGATATAAACTGTTGGCTTTATTTTCAACTGCACGTCACATTAATTTACATAATATGTAAATTCTTATATTATCTTATCTTTTAACCTCCTGCCGCCCAGACAGTAAAATTTTTCAATGAATTTTGAATTTATAGTGTAGGAAATAGAATAGAATTTCTTTTGTTTCAGGAGACCTACTTATATCATTCATTCCGATCAGGATATAATTAAACGTAAATGTACGCTATTAAGATCTGTACTATCTACACATCTTTAACTAAGACCTTACCCTACACACTACCTTAGCAAAGATTACAGGGTATAAAAATTCAATTGAATTGAGAACCTCCTTCTTTTTTTGAAAACAGTTAAAAATTACCTTTCCAATAAAGTATTGCTTGTTGTTATTGGTTTTTAGGCCAGGGTCCATACAATTTTTGCCCATCCTCCTAACTCTTACGTCAGTGTGTAAGTGGGCCTACTATAAATTAATCTCAGAGATAAATTTCAGAGATTAGAACCGTTTCCCTTAACTACGTCCAAATTTTGTATAGCTTAAGAATATCTATTCAGCAATCAATTACAATTTAAACCAGTTTATACTACTTAAATAAACCAAATACAAAAAGTACATTTTAAATGTATGCTCCAATTTTATTTATAAACAAACTACAAGTTGGTACATACAAAATTAAATTTAAAAAGTATAACTAAACTTAAACTAGATAAAATCTAAAATAAATCTAAAACAGGCCCCTGCAGCATGGTACACTGGGTACCACGCTGCAGGGGCCTGTTTGTCTGTCTGGCAGCATTTCCTCACTGGATTGCCAAGCTAATGCGTTGAGCGAGGAAGCTGCCAGCCCTTGGGTCTCCTGTGGCGTCTCTGAGTCTCTTCGATAGGTCTTTGAAGAGACTCAGAGCGCTAGGACCCCAAGAACCAAAGGTCTCGACGCCGAAAGGAACGTAACTATATTTGGCACCGAGACCACTGTATTTTCCCACCTTGGATTTTATCGATTTGTATAATAATAATAATAAACTTATATTTACCGTTGTTCCCATAACATTAGCGAAAGTTTCATCAAGTTGGTGTTCATATATTCCAAATAATTTAGTGTCAGTAGCAAGGCAGACGCGACAAGCTAACAGATCTTCGGTATATTCTATCTTGATTTCAGACATTTTGTGAATGAAACGTTACCTCATTTTATTGAAAACTAGTAAATAATTTTTATAAAGCACTATATTTCACGGTAAAATATAGTAAACTTTACAAATATCGTATAGCATTTCTTTTGACAGTAATGACAATGACAGTTCATACTTTTTTTTAAATATTTTTAGGCCTTGTGGACAGGCGAAAGCACTAAGCCATACTGCCTTGACAGTTAATACGTTCGAATACACGCAACGCAAATGAAAAATGTAAATTTGCAGTAATTAGAATATGGATGCGATTCTACGTGCACATCGGCTAAATAGCCTAAAATTAAAATGTCTAATTTTTAATTATAATTTAGACGGCGAATTTGACAAGTGCTATTCCAGAACGTCACCCTGACTAAATTTAACCAGTTTTTAACCATATTCTAAAATTTATAAGTTGAATCGAGTGTGTTGCTACTTTAAAAAAATAAGTGAACGAATGAATGAATGATATCTGTATAAAAACTGTAAAATCGTTTTTTATTTTGGGTTACATATGATAATTTAATAAGTTTTATTCCATTACATATATGTAATACTTGTTTACACATGTTAGACCACTACAAAGTGACTTTTTTAAATTATGTGTTTAAAAATATTTTTTCCAATTTGAATGGGCAACATTATAAAGTAAACTGCTAAGAAGGAGGAGGAATTTGAATGTTTTGCGAGTTGATCCACTGTGTGGGCCAACCTTTCTATAATAATGGGGCACACAGCTGCCAGACTGCGGCTTATTGTTGGTTGACTTTGAGCTAGTATATTAATTTCTCCCACAACAGTCTGGGTCCCGTTTTATAAAGTTACAAGTTACAGGCTACAAGTGTACAGGTTACAGGAACCTGTAATGCACTATGAACTATTACAGGTGTTTTATAAATACACACAAAAATTTACAATTGTAATGAACCATGGTAAATCTCGATTACAAGTAACATCTACAGGCGTGACGGACATCACTATTTAAAAATAAAAACTGACATAAACAATCGTATCCACAGATTATATATGTTTATTTTGATGGAAAATCAGCCCTACTACCGCGAAATTCAAAATTCGTAAATTTCGAAGATTTTTCGCCGTAACTCCAACGAAGGCTTCATTAAAGTGAGAGAGACAAATCCTCGAAATTTGCGAAAATCGCAGTGGGGCCGCAGAATAAAACGATGAGAGAGATGTTCTAAATTTGTGTGGAGTTCATTCGCTCTTTGAAGTCGTACGGTGTCCGACTCCGAAAGTCCAAATTTATTAGGAGCTGAAACAGTCTCGGTCAACGCTATCGGGGTACAGTCAAGGGAATAAATATAATAACATATACAACTTTAGACATTATGCTCCAGACATAAGTAAAAAAGTGTAGTCATAGTCAGCGGCCCTACCGCAAACTCGAAAATCCGCAAATTTCGATTATTTTTCTGTTTCACTCTAATATCGCCTTGTTAGAAGTGACAAACGCAAATCGTCGTTTGCGGTTTTCGGAGTTCGTGGTAGTTGGCCAAAACTATGAAGAATCTCTCAGAAAGCGAATAATTTCAACAGTATTACGAGCAAACGTCTGTTGCACACGAAATAACTGGGAAAATTGCACTTGTAGTTGCGGTTACAGGCCTCAAGACGTACGTCAGTTTTTGTTACAAGTCTACCACACCTACACTTGTTACTTACAATATTTTTATAAAACACTTGTTCGATTACGAGTTTAAAACTATTAAACTCCTGTATTTTTGTCTATGGCTGAGCTACAGGCACTTGTACCTGTAACTTGTAAAATTGTAACATAGTACTTTTATAAAACGCAAATTGTAAAAAACGGGGCAAGTGTTGCCAGTAAACGCTTGTAAAATTGTAACTTGTAACTTTATAAAACAGGACCCTGGTAACTGCCATGGGCAAAAAAATTTATTGCACTTACTACCTTTAAATGTGGGGGCACCGTCCCCACTCGTAGCGCATCGCCTTCACACAAAGTGTCCACTACGTGCCGGCCCATGGCCCGCGATAGCCTAAACAATTTGCGAAACTTCCGCTCAGACCGGTCAAATGGATTAGACTCGTCTCGTAATCTCTTCAAATACATTTTACACCCTCGCCATACTCCCTCTCGTCGGCCACCACAGCAGCTATGACGTATTCTTCATCCATTTCGAAAATAATTATTTTTTAAAACTTGATGTATTTGTGTCATCTTTTAAACGGGACTATTTTATTCGCCGCTAAAATTAGTCAGTTCAGCTTGACGTTTCTATGTTTTTGTTTTAAAAAGACATGTATTGAATATCATTTAAGCAGCTAAGCCTAAATTGAATAGACCGCCTAAATTTAAGAAATATTTGATTATGACAGCTGCTCCTAGAATAACAAAGTGGTTTAGCGACGCCTAAAAATAATTAGGAGGTTTAGCGGCCGCCGTAGAATCGCATCCTATTATAATATAAATCTCCTTAAATTATTTTTGTGCTAAATAAACAGTGAGTAATATCATCATCATCAGCCTATATCAGTTTACTGCAGGACAAAGGCCTCTGCTATTGCCTATGCCTATGCAAAAAAAACATATATTTTTTTTGCATAGGCATAGGCAATAGCATTTCTCCTCTTTTTTGCTAGGCTGTAGAACAAGTTCTAATTTCTACTCTTTTTTGCCAAGCTGCACACGGCCTGAAGAGCGGCCTTAACACTTTTGTTAATGCCGCTCATCACTCGAAGCCGCGAACGCGAGTGTGAGATCGATTTCGTATATTCTTCGTTGTTCGCACCTAGTTCTCTGCTTATTGTCGGCACCATAAAGTTAGAATCCGCGCTAGATTTTAGTTCTGTGGTCGGCACAGTGGCCGCGTCAGGGATATGCGAAGCGCTAACTTGTCAGTCTCCACATTATAATTATAACCTAATCTCTTCACAAATTACGCTCTCATATTTTTATATGGTTACCTGATTATGATTAACATGTTTCCTGTACAATTATACTGAAAAGAGAAAAATATATTCAATAAAATAAGCAACTAGAGGTCGTGTCATACGTGCCACAAAACAAATCGAATAGGTAGCTGCCGTGCCGCCATATTGCCGCAGGGCCGGATTTAGAGGGGGGGGGGGGGGATGGAGGCAACCAGGGCTACAGCCCCGGGGCCTCCACAAAAGAGGGGCCCGCACAATAGATATTTCGAAAAAAAATGTTTAACTTCCAACTAGTAATCACTACTAAAATTTTTATTTTTGAGTATTGAAAGTGATCTACTCCGGGAACTAGATTTCAGCTAAATCATCAACGATTTTCCGGCAAAAAAAGCTCGGAAGATTCCGTTGGTTAACGCAATTTTGTTGTTAAATAATAAAATAATGTACACTTGTTTCCACAAAAAAATATTTATTGAAAACATTGACTGAAAATGATTATCTACTTTATTTGGAAAGTAATTGGGGGCCTCCACTTCTTTGTTGCCCCGAAGACTCTCAACCTCTAAATCCGGCCCTGTATTGCCGTGAAGAATAACACAACAACGTTTTCACGAAGTCACGCCGTCATTCCCGCAGTCTGGAGCAGAGTTGGGTAAAAAGTAATATGATTACATCTATAAATTACATTTGATTCTGAAGGAGTAATCATATTACTTTTTGCCCAACTCTGGTCTGGAAGAGCCATAAGGCACTGGTCACACTGCGAGCTACAAATGCCGCCACCACGACATTGGTCTAAGGCGACCGGCTTAGCGGAAAACCATACGTGCGAGAGGGAGTTCCCATATCGGCATCCCGCTCCAACTCACGGATTCGCTCGCTGCTGGTCGCCTTATGCCGCCTCTACACGTCTGCGGATGAGTCCGCGGACGTCGGCGTAAGCATCCGCAGACGAATCTCGTCAACCGTCCACACGTCTGTTGATCGTTCAGTCGTGGTTCACACTCGACAGACGCTACTCGCGACGCTACTCGCTAAAAATGAACGTCGAAGCTGTAGCAGCCGCTGCTATTTATTTGGAAATAGACATTAGAAATACAAATAATTGAGCATTGTACATTATGAATATTTAAAATAAATCATTTATTTCATTGTAAATATGTGTATAGTATTAATTGACGTACGTTTGTAAGTTCATGAAAAGTAACGCAGAAAATAAATGTCGATCGAAAAGTTGATTGGCCCACATATCACATCATCATCATCATCATCATTGTCAAATTACTATGGAGTTTTGATATTACTATCCGAAAGTAAGCGCTATTCTTCGAATAAATAACGTTGGTAAAATCTAGCTGTAACCATTTTTACGACTTAAATTACGCGGGTTAATGCCTATGTACTGTCAAGGCAGCGGCCTGGACTTGAAGTAGGTACTTATATACATAATTACTAAAACTATGTATTTAAGTACTTACCTACTGTCAATTAAGAAATAAATACAGTATAATATTTTATACTTACAAGATTTTATTTTTATTTTTATGGAATTTATTCTTTGGATTCCACAGTAAATTTTCTGATTGATATAAGTAGTTCTATGAACTTAAACGTTTCTTCAGGATTTATATTTGCCATTTTACGTAACGATTTTATCAACTTAAACGACGAATTTGCACGCATGCATACGCATCGGTAGACGGCGGCCGACTGACGGCGCGTCGGACGTGTGGTCGCGATGCCGGACGCTCGCCCTGGAGCCCTTTGGAAGGGCCACAAAAACCGACAACAAACGGATCTGTGGCGGACGCGTCCGCGGACGTCAAATACCTACCGCAGATGACCAAATCACCCCCTCTACACGTCCGCGGATGCATCCGGCGATGGCGTCCGCGGACTCATGCGCAGACGTGTAGAGGTGGCATTAGACCAATGTCGTGGCCGATCCTTAAGCAATCAACTATCGGCTATAAACACGAAAAGATACGCACGCCCGTGTAAATAAAAGAGACACGGCGATACTCGCCCAGCTATCAGCTATCACCGCCGGGCGAGTATCGCCGTGTCTCTTTTTTTTCACGAGAGTGCGTACCGTTTGTTCGTGTTTATCCCTTAATCAAACACGAGACACACCAAAATTTCATTGGTTTTGGCCCTTTTCAGTGAGACGCAAGATTCAAAATAAGGTGGGAAACATATTCCCATTATCCGATTAAGGATATAGCCCATAGTTCATAGCTTAGTAGCTCGCGGTGAGACGAGTGCCTAATACTTACTTACATGCTATCTCGCTGGAATTTGCGAAATAGCTTTGCAAAAATAGCCATTTATGGATGATTTTACACGATTTTACCTATCATGATATGTAAATGAAATGCCAATGAATGACGAACACATGGTTTTGTGAAAGATATTAAGTAACTTTTGTTAAACATACCGATACCGCCATTAAGAATACGATCAGCGACATCTAGAGGTACATTTAATAACTATTATAAATATTTTCATCACACCTGTTCGGTAAGTGCGCCAATGCGCTGCGGCGATGCGGGCCGTAGATGCGTCATTACGCCCTAGGGCAATCAAAGATTTTCATACAAAATTACGTCGCACTAGCGCGGCGCCCGCAGTCGACGCAGGCCGCGCCGGGGTTTCTGTTATAAAAATGATAAATTTAAGTCATCCCTGATTTTGAGAATAATTTAGACCATTTTAGAGTCATCATCATCAGCCTATGTTAGTCCACTGCTGGACGTAGGCCTCTCCTATTAACTATGCGTATAGACGCATTAGGAGGCATTTTAGAGTAGTTTTGTGAAAATATACCTATTGTTTTATTTACTTTGTTTGCCTCACAGGTGTGATGAAAAACATTGTGTGTGCCACGGGCGGTACAAGAATTATGAACACGTGTGAAGTAAAGCCCGCGCCTTCGGCTTGGGCTTTACTACTTCTTACTTACAGCCCTTAGTACACAATGTACATATTACCATGCCATTAAGCGCACGGTTGGTTTTTGCGTAAATCACAACTCGATGACACACCTTCAACTCTAGAATAGGCTAACACGTTTAACTCTACAACAAGCTTCCTGATGAGTGGAAGAATACTAGCCCAAATATATTAAAAAATAAGCTAAGAACCCTATTGTTGCAAGAGTGCTTTTATTCAATCGAAGAATTCTCGAAATACTTGCGTAATCATTGACATGTTTAGGGTTAGATAATGGTTAAATGGTATACATATATAAAATTTATTCCTATTTATTTTTATTGTTTACATGTTTAGTAGGTGTCACTGCATGTTAGATTTAGAAAATAGTTAGTCTGTTCAAGGGTCTGAGGGATTAGGCGCAGAAAACTTCAGGGTGATTAAAATAAGTAGACGTCCGTTAGCGGTGACTTGTGGATTTAATAGTGACTGACTGAGAGACATGCAAAATTATATTAAAAAGATCCTTATCCTCTCATCTGTGGATAATAAATATGGTCACTTAAAGGGTGTACCGATAAAAAACTGGCAAATTCAAATGAAAAAATCGAACCAATATAGTTAGGTAGCTATAATTTCATGCTTTGGAAATTAACCAGGAAGTCTTAACTTAGCTGACTGTAGTACTTTTGTGTCACTACTGCATTTCAGGTACTCACAGTACAGCTTCTTCGAAATCTCTTCCAAACTATCTTTTCCAAACATTTTTTTCGGTTCCGGTCCGTCTGCAAGTCATATATGACAGAAATGGCTCGGGCAGTGGATAACCTCCTGCCGCCCAGAGGCCTATTAAAAGGTCTCCTGAAACAAAAGAAATTCTATTCTATTTCCTACACAATTAATTCAAATTTCACTGGCAAATTTTATTGTCTGGGCGGCAGGAGGTGCGATAAATGATAGATGGAATGGAATGATGGATGGATGGGGATGGAAATAATGGAGACATGGATTGAGTCGGTTTTTTTAATTAGTTTTAGTTCAGTTTTGACAAGGACTGGTGGGAGACTTCAGGGAATAGGGATACGTGGAAGAGTTTGAGGGAGGCCTTTGCCCTGCAGTGGGACAGCATAGGCTCTTAATAATAAGTTCAGTAAAGTAAACAAAACGAGTAATTACAAATAGTTTTATTTACAATACAATTATTATAGACCAAGTACAAGCATACATTAATATATTTATAATAATGTAATCACTAATAAAATAATACTTCTAGTTACACTGATGTAGCCAAGTAAAACAATCAACAATTTAAAGTTTTATAATACGTCAGTACAATAAAAAAATGTAAATTAAAGATGGCTGAATTTCCATAGCATTTGAAGTCTTTGACACATATCGCGAAACACTTTCGCAGATTTATTTTTACGTTAATACTAATCAATATTAATAATTAAAAACTATAAATATATGTGAACTCAAGGTTTAAGCTTTTAAGTTAGTGATAAAACCAAGATTGTATTCTAAAATTGTGTGATTATGAAATTATTCAAATTATAAACATTGGATGTCATATACCAAAGAGAAAACGACCAAGATCACCAACGTCCGAGGTGGGGATCGAACCCACGTGCTCAGCTTTCGCGGCTTAAGCCTGCACCTCTCGGCCACTCGGTCTTAAGACCTAGGTCTTTTTTTCTTTGGTATATGACATCCAATATTTATAAAGTATTAAGTAGTGTGACTACTGGTGAAAAAATAAAAGCACAAATCAATAGTAGATTCTGTTACAAGGGATCAAAATGGTATATTTCCGGCGTGGCCGTATATTGAATCCCGAGCGTAATGAAGGATTCAAGCGTTAAATAATTTTGATACCGTGTGACACATACTGCTTATCACACCACCTATGAGAAAAATAAAAGATATATCACATATTTAATATTTATGTAACTAAACGATTCTGAAGAAATTTTTATCAATTATGAACGTACTGTTTATTTTCATATTTCATTGTAATTTTTAGGCTGGCAAAAGAAAAGTGCCACTTTGATCCCTCCCAGCAGGGAAGAAAAGGTCCGTATTCGAATAGGTGTTTTGAAAAATATTTAGTTAATAAATAATTTGATTTGTGCTATCACAAAACGTTCACATTATGCAAGTGACATTAGGTACGATGACTACAGTTTCCTATGGTGGCGGTCGTGTGTGGTGCATGATGTGGGTACGTAGGTGCGGGCCCTGCTTGTACGATGACTACAGTTTCCTATGGTGGCGGTCGTGTGTGGTGCATGATGTGGGTACGTAGGTGCGGGCCCTGCTTGTACGATGACTACAGTTTCCTATGGTGGCGGTCGTGTGTGGTGCATGATGTGGGTACGTAGGTGCGGGCCCTGCTTGTACGATGACTACAGTTTCCTATGGTGGCGGTCGTGTGTGGTGCATGATGTGGGTACGTAGGTGCGGGCCCTGCTTGTACGATGACTACAGTTTCCTATGGTGGCGGTCGTGTGTGGTGCATGATGTGGGTACGTAGGTGCGGGCCCTGCTTGTACGATGACTACAGTTTCCTATGGTGGCGGTCGTGTGTGGTGCATGATGTGGGTACGTAGGTGCGGGCCCTGCTTGTACGATGACTACAGTTTCCTATGGTGGCGGTCGTGTGTGGTGCATGATGTGGGTACGTAGGTGCGGGCCCTGCTTGTACGATGACTACAGTTTCCTATGGTGGCGGTCGTGTGTGGTGCATGATGTGGGTACGTAGGTGCGGGCCCTGCTTGTACGATGACTACAGTTTCCTATGGTGGCGGTCGTGTGTGGTGCATGATGTGGGTACGTAGGTGCGGGCCCTGCTTGTACGATGACTACAGTTTCCTATGGTGGCGGTTGCGTGGTGCATGATGTGGGTACGTAGGTGCGGGCCCTGCTTGTACGATGACTACAGTTTCCTATGGTGGCAGTCGTGCGTGAATCATGATGTGGGTACGTAGGTGCGGGCCCTGCTTGTACGATGACTACAGTTTCCTATGGTGGCGGTCGTGTGTGGTGCATGATGTGGGTACGTAGGTGTGGGCCATTGATTTAGAATATATAAGTGGATCCCCAAACAGCTCAAAAAAATGGCCCCAAAAAATGGGCTGCAGAAGTAAATATTGCGGTCCTTTTGCTCCGCTATTCAGTTCTGACAGTTGACATTTGGTCACCTTACGGTATAGCATCATTATTCCTTAAACATAAAAAGTTTCTACTATTTTGCGGTGTTGTTCGCAAATTTGACACTTATTGCTCACTTCACAAAGTTTTTTATTCTTTGAGTTTTTTTTATTATAGTTTATTGTAAGTGAGCGTTATTAGCTTCAACTGAAACATGATAGAAATGACTTTTAGTGCCACTTTTCTTGGTTTTTTTGTTTGGCTCTGTGCGTCCATTTATTATTTAATGACATCGGTGTGGGCTGCTTGAACGATGATGACTACAGTTTCCTATGGTGGCGGTCGGGCGCGTGGTGCATCAGTTTCACGTGGGTACGAAGGTGTGGGCCTTGTTTGAACGAGCTCGAGCACAGAGAGCAAGAGTACGGTCGCTCGCCGGTGTGCACCTGCCGTTGTAAACAATACATTACTATAGAGGCCGGGACGAAACGTTTCCAGCCAAAGACAAATCGTCGGCTGACAAGCAAAACTCACTATAAAAACTGTCACTACTCTTAGCAACCTCTTATGTCAGTATTGAATGAGAACTGCGATACGATCTCTATTTTAAGTAGGTATTTGTTACTTAGTGAGTTTTCGTTGTCAACCGACGAAATATACTCGGGTAGGACGGATAGGAGTACAGATGTGCCGACGGAAACTTTCCAGATTTCTGAAATATTCACGTAGGAAAACTTCGGAAACTTTCCATATTTTGTATGGACATTTGTATGGATAGTAACTTTCCAATTCATAAATTTAAATTAGCTTTATATTTCGTGAAAGTTTCGTGAATTTTTCAAGAAATTTATGATTTTTTGGAAAGTTTCCGCAATTTGTACATCCCTAGGTCTGAGGCAAGGTATGTATAGTGCTTTTCTCAAACATGTAATGAAATAAACAACAAAAACACCAAAGTTTTTTTATTTTTTTATATGCATAGTGGCAGAATGTCATGATGCCTGTGCCACAAATTTATGTGGGATGGAATTAAAAAAGAGCACTTTGCCGGCCTAGGCCTTCAACATTTGTATTAAATTCCATTAACGACCTCTTGTCCTAGTCGCACCTGAAACGTCATACTTCGCGGCCTATTATAAACATAACAACAATATTTCATTGCATGTTTGAGAAATAGTACAGTACGACACAAGTGCGAAAAACATGAAATTCGATGAATTCAAAACGAGTGGCGATGTTTTAAAGCGACACGAGCTACGAATTTCCTTTTTGCACGTGTCTCGTACGACGTTTTTTAATACAGATGGCCCTCCGAAGTTTTGAACCCGACGTAAAATGAGACACTTCTCGCACTAGCGCGCAAAAAAGGCACCATCTGTACTAAAAATTAATATACGGGTCATACAGCGTTCGCGAAAACGGGCGTCTTTCCTGAGGACATTACGAAAGTTACCACTGGGACATACAAATTAGGTTTTGACCACATAATTCTTTAGGACCAGAAGCAATCTTCCGGCTTATATTCGTCCAAAAAGAAAATTAGGGTTCTAGACACAGATGTCATATATGCCATAGATCAAGCAAACGTATCTATTTAGCGTGTCAAATGAACTTAGTAAAATCCACTGAGTTGTCCGTCTTTAATCGCAGCTTGCAGCTTTCGGGCGTCAAATTTTGTAAGTTGAAGTGAACAAAAACATTAATAATGCCTCCTTAAGTAATATTAATTGCAACAACACAAAAAAATATGAATACTCAAGGGCCTGAGACATATTTAAAATCATAGGCAAGTAACAACTTCAGTACAAAATCTGACACGTTCGGCCGCCATACAAATGAATGAACTTGTTTATTCTATCCAAATCTAATTCTGTGGTTCTAGAGCCCTCAAGTTTCATATTTTAAAGACAAACGGGTCTTAATCGCATAAACTTACGTTTAATTATATCTTGACGTTTCGGGCATGACGTTACACCCGTGGTCGCAGGTAGACTGGCGAGAGAATGTTTCAACACCTTCGAACTGCGCGGGTTTTTCGAACTACTCGCACTTGATCTTGATTTTAACCGTTTCAGTGCGGATGACACGCCAGGCGTGTCATGAATGTTTTTAACGAATGGCGTATGACACGATAGGCGTGTCATCATATTCTATGGCGTAAGGCACGCTTGGCGTATCATGAACAAATTGTTCACCGCCATAGATAAATGTTTTTGAATATGGAAAACGCAACGAATCGGTTAATTAAACGTAAGCTTACGCGATTAAGACCCGTTTGCCTTTAAAATATGAGTGATAATCGTGAAAGCTCAAGTTTCATGTCTACAGGAAAGATTTATAATATCATATAAAAACTAAACGTCAGTAAAATCTAAAATAAAAATGTAAACAAAAAAAAAGAAAACTAATGAATATCAATAATTTTAACTAAAAATGTCTGTGAATTCAAGGTTTCAGGTCTCAAGTTGGTAATAAAACCAAGATTGTAGTATTCTAAAAATGCGTGATTATGGAATAATACACGTTTTTAGGTTTGTACATATTTTTTTTACTTCTTTTGTCATCAATAAATGAAATGAAATTTATTGTACCCAATAATAGACTTACCCGACTATGTAGTTGTAGTGCAACTTTCTGCTTGAAAGCCTTCGGGCACACGGAACACATATACGGTCGCTCGTCCGAGTGTACTAACTGATGATTCTGTTAAAACATAAAATAACTCTCTAAGTATTCTTTTTTCAATCTCCAGTTCACTGTATCTGTCAAAATGTTAGCTCTATTATGCGACCATATATAACATGGACGTCTAACGCCAGCTCAAAAATGCCCCCAAAACCAATTTTTCAATTGTGCCAAGATGGGCAGGACATAGCGCTTTTCTTAACACCGCGCATATTTCGGCGCAACCTCTTTGACAAATGTTTGTAAATACAGCCAATCAAAACTTTGATGGACCAATCACAACTATTTTTAAATGGCGGTTTAAGTTTTTATAGGTTGATATTGAAATTCATTACCGTGATGCATTAAAGAGGGGGTGACTCTTGTCAACTAAAATTCAGGACCGTTTTTGAAAGGCAATTTAGTATGGCGTGCGGCTTTCATGTTTTATTTGTTCGTAGGCTCTATTCTTTTTTGACTGAGATAAGGATGGTAATAATTTTAACTAACTGATACAATAGAAAATTTGAGTGGTTGTTGCTAAGACCGAGTGGCCGAGCGGTGCAGGCATCAGCCGCGAAAGCTGAGCACGTAGATTCGATTCCCACCTCGGACGTTGGTGATCTTGGTCGTTTTTTCTTTGGTAAATGACATCCAATATTTCCGTACATGGCGTGAAGAACTTGATAACTCCGCTCCCGACTCGTGGTCCAACTGGTTGTGCGACGGGTAAGTAAAATTATCCGTGGTTCTGTCAGATTACTTTTATTTACTGTCATGTAATTATGACCCATAGTACAACTGAGGGGCAATAGGCATGATGACTGGCAAGTCAAATCAGCATCTTTTTTCGAACTGTCAAAACGATCACCACTATTGAATTTTATATGAAATACTCAAAAGTGACGTCACGTTTGAGTAATGCCAAATAACCCACTCTTTTAAGTTCTTTTCAATTTATTAAATAGAAGTTCCGTACAAAAATTACTGCAAACTACATTTTAGTAATAATTTCTTCGTGTATTATGTAGTGCATAATGTTAAATGATTTATTTTAATTACAGTCATCATCCCTATTGTCCAACTAGTATACGTAAATATATGTTATAGTATTGGACTACCGATAAATTTAGTGTACCGTAGTGCAACCAAAAGGACCACGGGTAAACTAACTTCCTCGTAGTACAATCGGTTGGACTATGGATCATTTTATTTCCCCGTGTCCCAACCAGTTGGACATAGCGGTTGGACCACGGATCGGGAGCGATAACTCGAGATATTTTAGCAAAGGAAAAGGAAATAAAATTATACATTTATAATTGATATTTTTAACTGAGGATTGAAAAATCAGCACTTATTCATAAACGCCTCCTTCAACAAGCAGATACGTATCGTTTGTCTCTTTACGTCTTATCAGTACTGATAAGACCGAAAGGGACAAACGATACTTATACTAATAGACAGAATAGGATTAAGCTTTAGTACATTGCTATAATATAGCAATGTACTAAAGCTATATAAATATATTATATGCTTTGCCGTGTGGTGACGGCAGTAAGAATACATTTGTCACCACCCCAACTCCTCCTGCGGGTGTCGTAAGAGTCGACTAAGGGATTGAAGGTCACCGACTATTTTACAAGATTGATGATGGGCAGCAGCGTCATCATAGTGGACACATTACTGCGATCGCCAATCCGCTTGCGCAGCGTGGCGATTATGGGCATTTACCTCCTAATGCGTCTATAAGCATTGTTATTAGGAGAGGCCTACGTCCAGCAGTGGACTAACATAGGCTGATGATGATGACATTGCTATAGAGGACGGGAAACGAAGGGTTACAGGTCAAGTCAAGATATATCTGGCCGAAGGAACTGAGGCGCGCTGCTTTTGCAATGAAATAAAAAAATCGAAAGTGATTTTCACAGTACACAAAAAAATAATTTAAAGAACGAAACGAATCTACAAAATAATAAAAAAATAACAACTAATACGTAATTTTTTTAAACTATTTGATTATTTAACTTTTACCCGGTGACATTGACATTACTTCTTTTTATTTACGGTGAAATGCCAAGATGTTTTGTCACTTTACAAGTTACTTCCGGTATTTAACTTTTTAAAGCAGGTTCCTTCCGGTAAAGCGGGTTCTTAAGACTGCAAAGTAGTTATGAAACATGCCTTTACATATCAAGTTAAATCATCCAACCAGCGAGATGGTACTTCCTGGTTTAATTTGACGTGCGTAATGCCAACATTTCAATCCAAGTTTGAGAAAAATATATATCACATATCCCAGTAACCCCGCAGCCATTCTGCTTATCCGATATCTCGTATACGATAAGCGATATACTACATTACAGCAGAGGCCGGGAAAATTAGGATTTCCGGCCAAGTTGGTATATACAGTCGAGCGAGCGTGCAGCGCGAGCGAGGCCGGATAGGTAACGAGGCCAGGAATCCGTTTTCACGCCGAGGCATGTATAGTATTTTTCTCAAACATACAAAGAAATACAAAAAAAATAATGACATAAAAAAAAGTTACTTTGCAGGCCTAGGCCTGAAAAGTGTTATGAAATTCCATTTCTATCCTAGTGAGTGCTCTAAAAGCGAACCTTCCGAGTCTATTTTAAGGAACGTAAAGACATATTTCATTGCATGTTTGAGAAATAGTACATAATACACATCTAGGGAGGTATCGGTATTACTAACGAGTGTTTTAATGACACGAGCTTGTATTCCGCTTACCGACCGTGATGTTTTTCATCACACTTGTGAACAAAAAAATAAGTTTGACAAAATATTATTAAATGATGTCTGTAGTATAGCAGTATACTCACAATAAGGGCCTGCGGCATTGTAAAGGACTTCGGGCACTGCGAGCATTTGTATGGCCGCTCACCGGTGTGGGACCGTTGGTGGTACACCAATGCCGCGTTCGACTGTTAAATAATAACTTTGAATTAACATCTCTTTGAATTATACCATCTTGTACAGTCGAAGACAAAATAAGGGGTATACAAAAACGTTCAAAAATATGTCCCAGTGCACTCTAATTCTGTGTAATAAGAACGTCGTAACATATTTTATGAACGGATTATTTCGATACTTATTTTTGCCCTTGACTGTATATAAATGCGACACCTATCAACAGGAATTTATGCAATTTTTCAGTTGAAAGTAAGGTCCGACCGAGACCCATATTTTAGTCTCGGCCGAGACCGAGACCGAGAATAAATTGGATTCTCGGCCAAGACCGAGACTTGGTAGAAAGGATAAAAAAACGTATAAATTACAAAAAACCTATAGTAAATCCAACGTCAAACTAAATACAGGTCAATAATACATTTTTTTTTTGATATTTTATTTTTTTGAAACCGGTATTCGAATTTTAGGTATTTTTATCGATAGTATGATAGCGGTCGCTTACTCTAAATTATTCTTTCCGTTAATTTTAAAGTGAAATTGAAGTCAGTTCATTTCAATATGACACCAATAAAATCGCAGTAAGTTCGCAAGATGGCGTCAAGCTCGCCAATTACAGCTCATTACAAATCTCGGCCACGGCCGAGAGCCGAGAGGGATATCTCGGCTCGATTTTTGGCCGAGAACGCCGAGACCGAGACCGAGACCGAGACCAAGATCTCGGTCGGACCTTAGTTGAAAGTAAAAGAAGGTAAACAAATATGGCTGACTTTCCATAGTATTTGACGTGTTTGACACATATAGTGAGACGGATATATTTTCCCCTCACTAGCTCGTAAAGCGCTCTTTTATCCTTTAATACGAGCGGATAAAAACGCATCTTATTCACATGTGAGGCAAAGTAATCTCTAATTCCTATGGCACTGCCTAGTATAAGTGGACCCGTTAAGACCCGTTTGTCTGTAAAATATGAGTGATAATCGTGAAAGTTTAAATCAATATATAGTATAAGTGGATCTGTATGACTGTAGTAAACATGCGCAATCGGAGCTCACATGTTAAATTTGTCAATTCTCATTGGTGACTTTGTAAGCCATTGGCGATAATTGACTACCAGGAATAAATCTACTCCACGATACATTTCGACATTAAGTTTTAAATGTTTTTTTTTAAGTTAATTTTTAGATGAGATTTCTAATCATATTTCCTCGCTATAGTGAGGGGAAAAAAGTTGTATTACACTTGGCGGCAAAGTTTGTTCAACTCTCGTGCCTTGAGTCCTTCGCAATGCTCAAGATTCCAGTTTTTGAACTCGCTACGCTTGTGGCTCAATTTTGGAATCTTTCGCTAGCTCAGGTCTCAATATAGGCACGACAGTTAAACGACAACTTTGCCCCCTTGTATAATAATTATAATAAATAACTATTTTACGTTAATACCAATAAACAGACATCGTAAACTGCGATCGAAATCAATTGAAGTAAGGGTTGTTACGGAGTCAAGTCAAAGTAAAAATACTTAGTACATTACTGCAGACGCCGGGAAAGATGGGCTTATCGGCTGAGTAGGTATGGACAGTGATACGAAGCCGGTAAGCCCATTTCACGGCGAGGCATGCTTTTCACAAAAAAAAATATGCAATGAAATAAAAAATACGACAGTAAAAAAAAACAGAATTTAGCTGTTTAGCCTGTTCATGAAAACCGACGCCATGTTTTAAAAAAATATTACTTACCGGCCTAGGCCGTTAAATTCGTATGAAAATCCTTTAGTATTATCTCGAGGTCATCCGCCTGCAACGTCATACTTTAAAGCCTGTTATAACGAACATAATGACAACATTTCATTGCATGTTTGAGAAAACTATTTTTTCTCAAACTTGCTACGAAATGTTGATGTTACTTACTTTAAATTAAACCCGGAAATACTATGTATCCGGTGTCATGTGCTAAGATGATATGTAAAGAGATTTCATGAATTTATTTCACACCTAGGACTGCAAACAAACTGTCTTTTGTTTTGAAACGTCAAATTGTGACACTAGAGTAGGTCTTGACATTCAGCCACAGAAAAAAAAATAACTTTGAGAACTAATGTCTATACCACCAGTTAAAAGGATACCTCAAACGGATAAAAAAAAAAAATTAGGCGCGAATGTTTTTTTTAACATTTTACGATACTGTACTATTTGGTTTATTTATAAATTGAATAGTATGGTTCGTCGAAATCAGTTCGTTTTATTTCATGGCAAGTTTGAGAAAAGCACTATACAAATCTCGGCGAGAAACAGGGTTACAGGCCGCGTATCCCTATCTGGCCTCAGTTCCTTCGGCCAGATATATCTACTTGGCCTGTAACCCTTTGTTTCCCGTCCTCTATAGTAATGTACTAATTGAGTAGGCTTAGCAACAACAAGCACTTTCGAATCGTCAGTTGGGCTACTTATACATTCATATGTTTAGTTTATTTTATTTAATCTCAATATACAAGTTTCGTATAAGTAGGTATGGAGTGACCTCGCAAGCCTTCCCACAGATCTCGCACATAGCCTCCTTCCTCTTCGGCTCGTGGCTCCGTCTCGCTCTCTTATCCCGCGACTTGCGCCAGCGCACGTTGAGGTGCACTCGCTGATGATGAGTCTCGTATGAGGACGAACTCGCGAACGTTTTATCGCACTGAAATTAATAGAGAGTAGAAGATAATTTATTCGTAACTTTGTCTGTCAACGAGAAAAGGACATGTGAGGGTCAAAATTCTTTTCGATGTCTTACTTCGTGTCCCTAAAACGTGATGCAGTCGTGATTTTTGTATGAGATGATGTTGTTTTAAATTTCTGATGTATGGATTAAAATCTAGCGTGAAAAAGAAACACAAGTGCACCGGATTTTTTATATACTGAGTCGAAACAGCAACTAGAAGCGTGACAGAGTGGTACAAGACAACGAAAAAAATTTTTCGCACCACCTATTCGAATGCGGGTCTTTTCTTCCCTGATAGGAGGGATCAAAGTGGCACTTTTCTGTTCAAGGACTTTCTTTTGCCAGCCTAAAAAATTACAATGAAATCTGAAAATAAACAGTACGTTCATAATTGATAAAATTTTCTTCAGAATCGATTATTTGCATACGTAAATATTAAATATGTGATATATCTTTTATTTTTCTCATAGGTGGTGTGAAAAACAGTTTGTGTCACACGGTATCAAAATTATTTCGTCTTGGACGTTAACGCTTGAATCCTTCATTACGCTCAGGATTCAATATACGCCCACGCCGGAAATATACCATTTTGATCCCTTGTGACACAAACTACTATTGACCCAGATGTCATAGTCGTCGCGTTCCTGACAAAGTAGACTTCGTGGAATGTACCAAATCTACTTTTAACTTACGATCAGGTGGAGTGGAGCCACTTTGCAGTGCCAACATAAAAAAAAAAAAAAAATCACCTGTAGACATTTAAACTGGTCGGTGCTGTGTTTCTCGCTTGTGTGGGCTTGTAGTTCCTCCTCCGTGGTCAAACTCTCCCCACACGACAGGCACGGCCTACGAGAAAATAGTGTTTTTAATTCACCAGGAATACCATTTTCTCTATAAGAAATTAATAATTTAATGCCATGAGAGAAACTCGAGTCATTAAATGTTTTTATTTGTCAGCCTCCGTAGGTTAGTTGGTAGTGACCCTGCCTACGAAGCTGGTGGTTCCGGGTTCGAATTCCAGCGAGGGCATTATTTGTGTAAGATAAGATAAGATAATTTATTTTCATAAAACAATACAGAGATTGTGTTTGAAATACAGTTACACAAAACAAATGAGTAGATACAATTAAAATTACCTATGCTAACTTATTTAACAAAGACTAATTATTATTGAAAAAAATGTCTTCGACAGTATAAAAACACCCTCTCAATAAAAATATTCTTAATTTTTTACTAAACAACGCATGACCTGTAATTACTTTTAATTCAGTAGGAAGCTTGTTAAATAAATGTACAGCTTGATATGTAGCCAAGTGCTGTAGTACCTTACATTTGGGGAAAAAGTTTTGTGTGACATTTTTTGTACGGGTTTGTAGTCGTAGTGTTTGTTCATCAAGTGACTCAAATTTCGACAGCATTTTGACAAAACCAGTAAGTAATACAAAAACGTACAGGCAGGGAACAGTTAGCAAACCCAATTCTGTAAAATAGCTTCGACAAGAAACCCACTGAGGAATCCGTACGATATTTCGTATTGCCCTTTTTTGAAGTACAAAGGCTCTATTTATGTTATACTTATAGCTACATCCCCAGAGTTTGATACTATAACGCAGTCTCGATTCTATTAAAGCATAATAGACAGTCTTTAGCTGTTCTATAGATAACTCGTCTCTAAGTATCCGCAAAGCATAGCAAGCTGAAGAAATAGAGTGCTCGACAACCTCGAGTTCTTCTTTCCAGTTTAGTTTTGCATCAATACGTACACCGAGAAATTTGACACTATCAACTATTTCTAATAAAGTATTACTAGTTACTACAACTAATTCATCCCTTTTTTTTGTGTTGGGTTTAAATAACATTACTTTTGTTTTGTCAGCATTCAGCGGCAAGCTGTTGACATAGAACCAATGTCTAAAAGCTGTTAAGGCTTTAGACACCAAACCGCCCAGTTCAGTCAAACTATTTGCTGCTACTACGGCACTACGGCAAACTGTATCATAAATATAATTAACTAAATCATTTATATACAGTATAAAAAGAATAGGACCTAGGACAGAACCCTGTGGAACTCCTCTGTTCACTCTTACGTAATCCGATCTTACAATCAATTCGGTATTATTATTATTACACCTAACTTCAACAAATTGGTGTCTGTTATGAAGATAACTCTGCAAAAGATGGTGGGATCGACCCCGAATTCCATAGAAATATAGTTTACGCATAAGAATTTCATGATCCACCATATCGAACGCGGAACTAAGATCTAGAAATATACCAGCTACCTTTTTTTTGCTATGAAGATCTGATACTATGTCCTTTACAAAGGAATCAATAGCATCTGTGGTCCCTTTTTTCTCTTGAAATCCAAATTGTCGTGAATTTATAATAGAATTTTCTTTAGTGTTTTAAAAGTCGAGTTTTAATAAGTTTTTCGAAAATTTTCGACAGCACTAGTAGTAAGGATATAGGCCTATAATTTTTCGAATCTGTCTTAAGACCTCTTTTATAAACAGGTATCACCTTAGCTAGTTTTAATTGGTCAGGAAATATGCCTTCTTCATAACATCTATTGAACCAGTGTGCAAGAGGACCTGATAGCAATTCAATATTA
Source organism: Thaumatotibia leucotreta (assembly GCA_025490895.1). Lineage (NCBI taxonomy): Eukaryota > Metazoa > Arthropoda > Insecta > Lepidoptera > Tortricidae > Thaumatotibia > Thaumatotibia leucotreta. Next base: position 25,961 of record JALPQI010021746.1, read on the forward strand.
CTTTTTATTATTGTGATCGGCATTTCATCATAACCGCTAGATTTTTTAGTCTCCATGGACTTAACAATTTTCATTATTTCCCAAGGTGAAAAATCCAGCCAGGACATATCTTTAAAACGCCGTTTGGTGCAATGTTCCAGACAATGAACTGCAAATGAGACGTTACCCGTACTCAGAGTTTTACCGTGGTCAAATTGTGCAGAGAAAATGTTTGCTACATCTTGAGGATTCGTAGGAATATAGTAGATATTACCGTTCGAGTTAATAATTATATCATCCTGTTTAGCGGTGGTTAGTTTATTCCTTTTTTTATTAACAACATGCCATAGACCTTTGGATGAAAATTTTGCTCTTTTTACCTGTTCTTGCACTGCTGACCTTTTAGCCTGCCTAACAACCCTCCTAAAAATATTTAAGTACTTTTCCCGATAGCTCAAGATTGAAATATCACAAAAAGACTTATTTATATTACACAGGACTCTCTTCATCACACTAGCTACCTTAATACCTTTTGTTATCCACACGAATTTATCTTGTTTTGTTAGAGCTATCTTTGTCTTTCTTTTTTTAAAACAATCATGAAAGATATCAGTGAGTTTCGTGAAGAACTCATTTACATCCGTATCGTACCAATTCGTACGACATAGCTTTTCTTCGAACATTTGGTTGTTGGTTTCGGTAAAAGCACGTCTTTCTATTGACAGAGAACAGTTTTTATCTATTTTTTCTGTATGTAGTCCACAGAAAATAGCTCCATGTCCATCAGCTAATCCATTATGATCAATGGCTGTATGGTAGATTAAATCCTCGGGAATATTAGTAAGAAAGTTATCGATGCAAGATTGCGATTCATTTCTTATAAAAGTGATATCGTTCAATAGAGGCCTAAAATTATAACTTTTAAGTAAAGTTACAAAGTCATTACGTTGCTTGTTGTTATCTATCATATTAATATTAAAATCTCCACTAATAATAACCATCTTATTGAAAAGGTGCTGTAACAATAATTCCATTTGGTTCATAAATATATCCAAGTTAGAGGTTTTAGGACTTCTATAACAACAACAAATATGGATATTTGTAGACATGTCTTTAACACCACAAATCTCAAAGCCATCAGCTTTGTATAATTTACTGCAAATCGGTATTTCAGTACATTTTAAATCATTAGAGCTCAAGATAAGTGTCCCACCCCTATTTTTCTTTATTCTTGTGTTATGTGCTGATAATTTATAATTTTCAATAGCAAGAGACGCCACCGACTCTTTTTTCAAGAAATGTTCGCTCACACATACATAGTTAATTTTTTTTGAAATACTATTTAGGTAGATTTCTAGTTCATTAACTTTATTAGATATTCCACACAAATTTTGATGAATAATATTTACAGTATCGTGATGTTTTCCCCACTTATCAACGAAAAAGCTCTTCGCTATTATTGCTATGATTTAACTCTGCAGATTCACAATTTGCATGCCAAATGATATTAGATTGCAAGTTTACAATTACATTATTCATGCCAAAATTATTCAACCTTCCGGTCTTTATCGAGAACATATCGTAAGACAAATTTAAGTTAGGTTCGTAGGTAAAAAAACACTGATTACAATTTTGCATATCTTGCAGTAGTAAGTAGTTAAAAGTTTCCACTCGCGCATTATATAAAGCATTTCCGCAGACATATGTTGGACAAACTACGATAATATTAGTAAAAGTGATGCATTTGACAGATTCCAGTATATACTTAACTAAATCACTCATGTCGTTTGTACACAGAAAGTCATTCTCTCCTATGAGAACTACGCAGTAATCGCGGCTCGTCATGTCCTTTACTTTATTTTTAAGATCCTTAAATAGCACTTTAATGCCGGCTCCAGTTGTGATATAATGACAAAAAGCATAATTTTCAAAATAGTCATTGTTTGTAATCGTTTTTACAATTTTATTTTTATTATTGCTACTTAAGAAAACTAGCTTATCCTTTTGGAGCGAATTTGGGTGTGCAGCTCTTGATGCATGTTGTAAACTTCGCTTTTCTGACTGGTCCTCACTGACCAGCTAAGAGATATTATTTCCAATAATTTGTTGTTCTGTAGCTTTATTAACTGGTTCTGATATCATTTTTCTAGACTGCATCTTAAGGTCTCCCTTTTTTGTATTTACTCGTGGTGTCGATGAGGGCGTAACTGGTGTTGACCCCTTCATGATACTTTTATAGAGCTCACATTTTTTATTAGACGCAGACAGTGCCTCCCTCAGTTCGTAATTCTCATTAAGTAGTTTCTGGATTTCCGAGTCTGCACTTAGTAACTGATCCTTCAGTTTTGAAACTTCTGATTTCAGTTCTTCAACTACAATACTTTGCACTTGTGAATCTAATATAGGTAAGCTGTGGTTTCTAATTTCATGTACCGAGGAGTGTTGAGAGGGTTGTTGAAGGTTATTGTTGTCGTACACACTTCGATTCTGTGAAATATCACGAGAACTTTTATTGTGCAACCGCATTGCAGAGCAATCGGGATCATCATCCAGAGGCTGAAAAGAATTGTGCAGGGGTAAATTATATTTCCTTCTAGTTACCCAATCGGGTGAAGTAGACAGTTCCTTTAATAATAAGACATCCTCAGTTACTGGCAACTCCAAAGGTTCGGATTCCGCCTGTTTCATTTTGTTGTCCTCAGCCATTGTGTTCGTTTTGGGGGTTGATGAACATGAAGCAAGTTGAACTATACCCTCTTGGTTATTTGTATTTGGCATATCAGTGTGTTTTGGGCTAGATTTATACTTTTCCTCCGACTGTGGCATGTATGCCACAGTCGGAGGTGATCATTCGGGCTGGAAGATGTCATACCGGATTGCACATGGGGTGATCTATTGATCTGTTCATCTGTTACAGGTATTGTTAAACTCGTAGCCTCGAATGCACTTGTGTGTGACTCCGGTGTACTATTTTGTAGAATTGCTGTAATACCTGATTTCTCATTACTACATAAGCACTTTCTACAAGACCATTTTGACTTATTCTCCTTAGTCATCAAATAAAAACGTCTTAAAGACACAACGGCACAGTCCAGGTCAAATGTGAGTTTACAACAAGAACACTTTAGACATTCCTTTGGGCAGGCAACTACTTTGTTGCATTTCTTGCATGTCAAGACACTTTTAACAGATTTTGGCAACGACATATTGCACAAATTTATATTATTAATATTATTAGGGGAAAAAAACGAATGTATTATGAAAAAAAAAGTAAAGAGAAAAAAAAATACAAAATGTTCAATAGTGACCAAGTCGTGGG
>JALPQI010021747.1:0-17363 GCA_025490895.1 Thaumatotibia leucotreta
ATTGAGAAGTAATGGAAAAGACTATTGGGCTATGGTGATGGAGGATGGATGGATCAGAAATGGAGCTATAGAAAAGAGGTCCGGACACCTGCCATAACAACGATTTCTCTTTGCTATCGAGGCAGGCGGTGACTCGCCGCCGACTAGATGGGCCCCCGTAAATGCCGTCACAAGAGACAGCCAGGGGCAACACCGGTGTAGGCGGCTCAGGAGTGTAGAGAGGTGTACACCGCTTTCTGCGCAGTGGCTTGACAGCCGCTGCACCAACTCGCGACTTACGCAAATTTACACTTCCACCCCTGGAGCATATAGCTCTGACGACTCCTCTCTGGACGGCCAGTTAAGGCAAGCCAGAGCTGAGAGTCCTACGGGTCCCCTTGGGGTTCCACTCCGACCGACGAAGACACGCCGGAGGCGGGGACCCTGACCGACTCTCGGGAGCACTCGGGTCCGTGGGGTCGTTACTCCCCAACAGCTCGCCACAAGCTGCCCTGCGTATTATTATTATTATTATAATGTTTAGTATAGTATGTACCTTCATAGGAGGAAAACGCAATGAAACTGACGCGTTATGGAACGGACGCTATTGATTTCCATAAAAATCTGAACGAACATATTCTTTTTTTTGGTCATTGACAACACTGATGACCATATTATAGTGAATTATCCATGGTCATTTGTATTCCATATGATGCATTATCTATGGTCTTTATTTCATTGCGTATTCCCCCTACCTACTTTTTTTTTGTTTCAGTTTACAAAAACATGTTCTCCCGTCTCTGGTTTTTGTCACAGATTATAATATTAGCGAAAACTTGTTATCGTTAATTCCTGGATTCGTTTTTGAAACTTAAACCGAGAAAGGAGTGAAGATGTGATCGAGTTTATTATGATATCACTAGTAAGTGAGGGAGCGTTGTCTCTTAATAAAGGCCTTCGCATATTATAACAGCTCAACAGCGACTCGAATAAATGCCAAACTGCGACCATATAATAACATGAACGTCTAACGCCAGCTCAAAAATGCCCCCAAACACAAATTGTTCAATTGTGCCAAGATGAGCAGGACATAGCGCTTTTCTTAACACCGCGCATATTTCGGCGCAACATCTTTGACAAACTTTTATTGAATATCGCCAATCAAAACTTTGACGGACCAATCGCAACTATTTATAAATGGCGGTTTTTGTTTTTATAGGTTGATATTGAAATTTACTATCGTGATGCATTGAAGAGGGGGTGACACTTGTCTTGTCAACTTAAATTCAGGACCGTTTTTGAAAGGCAATTTAGTATGGCGTGCGGCTTCCATGTTTTATTTGTTCGTAGATGCCAAATATTGAAATGTAAGCCCTGTGTCATATATTCTAGGTTTAATTTAAAAAATAATTATATCAAAGTAGTACGACACGTTGTAAACTAAAGGTTAACTGACACTTTTGTCACACATTGACTACACTTTGGCCACGCGGCGACTATGCGTGTGCGACTGACGTGTACCGAGCAACCTTCGGCATTGCCCACTCGTTCACGTCGCGTTGTCCATTAGTGATCATTGGGTGGATCAAGCAGTTGACTACTCATCGAAAGTGCGAGTAGAGTTGCTGTCGCGTTGGCGTGAAGTTGTTATAATGTGTGAAGACCCTAAAATTACGATAAATTAAATAATAACTACACTTTTTAAAATTGAATGTGACTGAGTTTAAATGACTTGTGACTACTTTTAAATTAGCATTCGGTTCACAGGTTTCACAGATTTGCAAAATTAGATATAAATATATACATCATACCGAAAAATCCGGCCAACAGGATGTCGGGCCATGGTTAGTGTAGGGTTCCGTAGTTATTAAAAAAACGGCTGGGCAAATTTATGTTCGATATAGTTTAATTTTAAAGTAATCTAGATATTTTTGACCCAAGGATTAAATGTTAGAGAACACTTTTTTTATTCTTGAGTGGCTATCTCCGAAAATATTGACAGTAAAAAAAATTGTTTTTGAGATCCTCATTTATTTTAAAATACCAATTTAATGATATCCGACACTATACGATTATAGCAAAATAAAAAACATCCCCACTTTATTACTAGGGGAGGTACACGAAAAAAAAATGTTCTTCATTTTCTTCTACGACTTTGTCGGTTTGATTAATATGTACCTACCTGTACCAAATTGCAAATTTCTAGTACTAACGGCCACTGATCTATGCTGCGGACAGACAGACAAACGGACTAACAGACATGGTGAAACTTGTGTATAAGAGTTCCTAGTTTACTACGAAACCCAGAGCAACTATTACAGGATCCAACAACTATGAGCATGGCTTTTTGTATCATTGTAATGGTGCCGAATTAATTTGTATTGTATTTCAACGAATTCCACGTGTACCGTCCTGAAGACAGGTTTTGGTGTTAATACGCACAGACAGTTACCTACAAAACATGCATTTTTGTGTAATAACTAATAAGGTGAAAAAGTGGATACATCATTTTTTGTAGATGACTGTACATAAGTACTTATCTGACCTGACCTATAAATAAGCATTCCATGAAAAAAATATACTTTTTGTCGCTTACGTGTCGCTATGGTAGCTAACCTAATAAAATATGAGAGCTTCTAGAATACACTATCAATCTTAAAGCCTTTTTATGTTAATAACATAAAAATATTATTATACCGATATACACATATATAATAATAATATTATTATACCGTAACTCAGCTTACTATTTTAATTTTTCAAAAGTATTATAATGGCAGTGTCGCTTACGACATATTTTCATGGAATGCTCCTAAATAAATGGTTTGAGATCAAAGATATGTGAAGTATTTAGTTACCCATGTTTTTCCTTCATTAAATCAAAATCTTCGTACTTCATATAAACTACAGGTATTTTTTGACAATTTACAACGAGATTGTGAGCGGTTTCATTTTAGATAAAACCAATTTTGTGTACTTTTATGTTCTTGTACATAGAAACATAAAAATTATAGAATATCAAGAGGAGCAAAACGTATTTTTTGTAATATTTTTCCCGCCTAATCTAAATTAGATTTAATGTTAGTTGTTCCAAATAGTGATCCAAATATATAATGCAGCAAACACTCCGAAACGTAACGAAATGGAATAAACAATTCAACCCCCTGTGTACAGAGGCAATCAATCAAATAGAGACCATGTAGCGAACAAATTAGAAAACACTTTGGTGTGCATCAGACCGAACGGTAGGGAAGGGGCGATCGGAAGTTAATTTGAGTAACAGGTGTATTAGTAAATAGTGAAAGTATTTCAAGAGGGGCAGGTGATACTTATTCTCGGAAGTGTAAACAAACCAATTTGTTTTTTTTAACCGTAAAAGAGAAGAATTTGCGGTATTTTGAGATAGTAATGCATAACCATGTCTGTCCATAACCATGTAAGCTTGCAAACTCAGTAATGTTAACAAAGCTGGCAACTAAAATTGTCTGAAAGATAGTAAACTATTTTATTTTTAAATAGGTAGATAAATACATAATGTTATCATCACACTTGCTGTCTAAGCGCGCCATTGCTTGAATGCGTAGCGGAAGTAATAGAAATGTCAGTACGTCATTCAATAATATTTGGTCTTAAAACTTATTTTGTTGTCGGCAAGTGTGATGAAAAACATTGTATGTATCACGGTCGGTAAGCGGAATACTAACTCGAATCATTAAAAGCCATCTGCCTACAGCGTCGGGCTTCTAACACTCTCGTTAGGTAGTAATTCCATACTTACCTCCCTTGATGCACAATGTACTATTGCAGGTAAAGTTATCATCTAATTAGTACAGAAAAACCGTAAAGAAATACGTAATCGGGTGGATCGCCAATAAAGTATTAGTTACATTACATTGAGACGAAATCCATATTAGATAAGATACTTTAGACTAGATATTGAGCTTAGTAATAGTACTAGCTTAGTAAGTAACTTGCTACCAAATGTCAAGATTTCAATTTGTAACAAATTATGTTATTCAAATGTACTTAGTTCCTCGCGATACAGGCGTAGCCTAGTGCGGAAACCCCTGGAATATCTGTACGCTGTGTTTTCTGAAATAAATATTCTATATTGTTATAATTGGTCGATCGACATAAGACAATAATTATCTATAATAAAGTCAAAGTCTGGCTGCAAAGCCCACACAATTGAAATTCAGTTGCAAAAGAAATATAAAATTAAATAAGCATAAATATCACATATAAAAATCAAGACTGCAATTTTAAAACGACTGATGAAACGATAGCAAATAAAAAAAATGTGTGATTATTTATTTTGAAACGGTTATTAATACTTAGTATCTGCTGGCCGATTTTGTCCATCCCTAGTAAGTTTCGGCGTTAGCGCTGAATAATAGATGTTCTGGATACGCTCTTGAACGAATTACTGGGCTAAATTATTGAGCACCTCTGACCGCCGGTGTTGGAAATAAATCGCACTCCTTATTTGACTTGTTGGCTGCGAAGTAAGAAGTGAACTCCGCGAAACGATTGAGATGTTACTTGAGTATTACTTCGACCGTTAGTTTGTAATTTTTTTACCGCTTTTTAAAAATAAAAAGTCAGTTATTAGCAGAGGTTAGGTACTGTAATTGGATAAACATCAACCACGCATGTACACATAAAGAACTTAAGTTGTTTATCTGTGGTGGTGATTCTAAATAAATAAAAAAGGTAGTAATTAATACAATTTAAACATTGATTCGATTTTCGAAAACATATAATGTGTTTTTTTTTGTTTTTAATTAAAACATTGTGTGTTTCTTATAGGCGGTATATTGTTCCAGCATTTCGTGGTGAATTATTATTACACTTGTCCTAAAAATAGGTTTGGGCCTTACGAGGTTAAAACTTAGTAATCAAGAAATTTACATTTTCTAATAAATATGGAGAGGATGAAGGCTTACATAAAACGTTGAATAACAATGATAAACATGCACATCTCTACGGCGACGGATGGGCAGCCAGCCTAGCTGCGTCCGAAAGGCAGAAACATGATCGCATTTACGCAAACCAAACACATAATTTAACCCAGACATTTTGCAAACGTTCTAACTTGTCAAGAAGCTTCTCTCTGAAGGTGCATTCAGACCAAGCGAACATTCGCTATTCTAACCTCCCACTCTACGAAATTCGATCGTTACGCAAAACGTGATTGGTTGATTTCGTAATAGAGCGGGGGATAGAACAGCGAAAGCTCTTTTGGTCTGAATGCACCTTGAAATCCGCAATAGCAATGTTGCCATAATCGAGAAGGGGAGTAAAAGATAATGAGCTAGAGTGATTTCAGTAAGTAGGCAAATTTGGTACACTTATATTATCATACACAAATTATATAAGACACTTGTTTTTATTACATTTAATTATTTATTATTATTTTATTCAATTTTTAAAACAGTTGACAAATATTACAACTATCACAGGCCCTGCAAAACTGTTTAACAGTCTGAGTGCAGGATAAAACTATCTAACAAAATAGACACATTAAATTTAAAATAGGATGGACTTAACAATTACTATGACAGGCTATTCAATAAATTCATCTAAATTTTTTTCTTAAATTTCTGTTTATGTGGTTCATGACGGATGTCCACTAGCAAACTATTGAGAGTGTATGGTAAACGCTTTTTGAGATTTACCCATATATTATATTATGGATGTGGATAACGGTTAAAACTACAAATTCATTAAATTCACTTTCACCGCGAACACTGTTAGGTATATTGAATTCAGATTAACTAAAATATAGTATCAGTAGTGAGTTAATTCTCCATTAACTGTTTAGTTATCGACGTAAATGTTCGTTAAAACAGTGTAATAGGCTTTTATTGCTGCACGATTTATAGGCCGTTTTCATCGGATTATACCGCAACGTACGAACGCTTTCAATTTTGTTACGCTAGTGAATTTTCGATTTAGTTAGCTTTTAGAATGTTATTGACTAGTTTGCGCGATTTAGACATTTTTATTGATTTACTTATTTAGTTTGTTAAAGTCACATCATGCATTTACAAATATAGCCGTACAAATATAGCCATAAAATCACACCGAATTTACCTATCATAATTATAGAATGTAATGTTTATAAAATTCTGGAGTTCATTGTAAATAAAAAGTCAGAAATATTGAATATAAATATAGAACATTACGTTTCATAACAGTTGTATATTACCAAAAACACATTTTTTTCTTTTAAATGATGAATCTAGATGTTAACTTAAAAACTGAAATTGCTGTACAATGAAAAAACTAAACATAAGTAACTGAAAAAGTCTGAAAATAAATTGTATTTCCTTAAGAATGTGTACGTATGTGAAAATACCTACTAGTTAATAATTTACACCTACAATTTTAATAAGTATTAATGGTATACAATTATGCCCAAGCCGTTGTATGTTCTACCTACTTAAATATAATTAAGCCAAATCACTGTCATTTAATATGACTATCAAGTATTACTCTACAGAAAGTGATCCTAACTACGGAGTGGTATCGGATTCAAATACCAGTGAGGGCGTTTATTTGTGTGTTCTTCACAAACATTTGTTCCGTGGTTTTGGTTGTTTTCTATACATTTATGTATGCATTATCTATTATTTATTGTAGGTATTGTCGCTTAGTCCTCACCATACAAGCTTTAATCGAACTTATCGTTTTCAGTATTAACTTCTAATGGGGGTCGATTTACCACAAACAATGCAAAAAATTATAGAAAACTTTTTCAAACATACATTTACCCTGGAAAAAATTGAAACAAACATTCCCCTTGTGTTTACACTTATTTCATAATCTGTAACTACCGAGAATATTCAATGACATGTTAGGCAATATTATTTTCCTATGACCACCTGGTTGTTAGGTAACGTAAGAAGTGATAGCCATTCGTTGCACTATCAGTGTCAAATCATTTCGTATCTTAATCAACCACGTAACCAACAAACGTGAACATTTTCCTGATGAACAACAACCTACTTAGTGAAATTCCTAATCTACTCATACTCTTAGTTGTTGTTGTAAGTACGAGTAGTAGGGCACCCCGGAGGTGCATAGGGCCTCCAAAAGATCTTTCCACGCTTTTCTGTCTTGAGCAACCTTCTTGGCTTCGCTCCAGGTTAGACCTACGGCTCGCAATTCGCTCTCCTCGCTTATTTTTCACGTGTGTACAGGGCGACCATGAGCTCGTTTTCCACCTTGAGGCCTTCACTCAAAGGCGATACTGGCGAGCTTCGTTGTTCCTCTTCAAAGAGTATGCCTGATCCATCTCCACTTCCGCTTCGCTACATCTTGGGCGATTGGAATCTGACGGCACATGTTCATAGTCTTAGTACCTACAACATAATACATAATTAAATCATATTCATAAATCATACGAAAATTTAATTACAAAAGTAATACGAGTCAGGCCCCGGATACTGTGGGTACTCAATTTATCGGGCAAATTTTCTTTTTCATTTTAAGCTTTCTTGTCACGTCGGCATGTCAAAATTCTCGTAGGTTTGATCGTGTTATTACGTGCGTCGTGCAAAACAAATGAGACGGCCTTTCGAGGAAACCAATTATGCTGGATGTGGTTTTTGTACCTCAAGGGAACTTGATTTAATCCAGCCAGCAACTTTAATGGTTGTTGGGTAGGTAAAAGCACGTGACACGTCCATTATTATTCATTTGACACATTTTTTTGTCAAGTCCCCATCAATGAAATAACCTGAGCTCCATTATTTAAGTTCTCTCCTAGCTTAGGTATTTTATAAAATGAATATAAAATTAAAATACAATGCAAAACAATACAATTATATTTATAAAAAACCTGGAGAAGGAGGGTGCTGCCGGCAACGGAGCGGGCCCAAGCTGTCGGTGATTAGGCTTGCAGGGAGAGGAACCGCCGGACTATGCGCGCCGTGTCCAAGATTACTGCCTTCTGCATCTGACCCTTGAAGTAACTACGAGTATACTCTGTTTGGTTTGGTATTTAGAAAAAGGTAAACAATCTATCTAAGTATCTTTTTATTGAAAAATTCATATTAAAATCCAAACGGTACTTAATGAATCAAAAACAATGTAAATAATTGTATTTCCTTATTATATTGTGTATATTTGCTAAAACTTATTTTCTACTCGTAGTTTTCAGTAAAAAGATACTGCAAGATTGTTTACCTTTTTTTAAACACCAAACCAAACAGAGTATACCTAGCGAGCGCCTCTTGAGGTGTTGATCAAGACTCTTCGCTATGACACCGTTCGCAGAAACAACTGACGGTACAATGATCGCCGAATCAGCCTCCCACATGTCGGTTAGTAAGTCTGTTAACCTGAGTTATTATTTTTACTTTTCCTCAATATTATTTAGGCCTTGCAACCGGCACTCGAAACATTTTGCAACATGCAAAACAAGCTTGCTCATGCATGTAGCGTGCAGAGTATACAATTCAGTGAATTTTTAGCTGCCCCTCGTTACAAGTTTCCAGAAACTAAAAATAAAACAAAAGCCTTTGTTTTGCTTCCATGATAACTCATGCAATATGCGTACTTTTTTCTTCTTATTTTATACAGTTCTTGTTTATTGATTATTATTTCGAAATATTTTTCATAACTACACTACCTAAGGTGGGTACTTCAAATATCATATTATCACAATATTCATAATGATAACATTCTTGTAAATGTAATTACCTGCTCATCACAGGAAATATTTGATAAATTATTTGGGTCATGAATTATTATTACGGAAGTCGTTTACTTATAAACCTTCAGATCGCTGTTCCAGCATTTTTGGTATCTGCAAATTACGAAAAATATTTGTCGTATTTATTTTACTAAATTAAATAGGAGTCCCGAATGTAGATTGAATATATTCGATCCAAATATAATATATTATAATCCAAATACGAGACTCAAGTGAAGCATTTAAAATAAATAATGGTTCAGATTAAATGATGAAAACATATTACGATTTAATACTCGTATAAATACGCGTACGGTATATTTACAAATGTGTCATAGAACTCATAGGCCATTTCCGGGGCCATGAATAAGTGTATATTTTTTTTATTTCGATTAAATTGTCGCACAACAACTTTAAGGTCAGTGTGGGTGAATCCGGCATATTTTATTTATAGGGAAAGTCCGTCAAGTGCGTTATATTATTGAGTTAGGGGTGAAAATCAGTTGGTAGACGAAATTTCCCGTTAGACAAATTCTATATAGTAACAATTTCTTTACTACTGGTCATTATGACAAGGTTCTAGAGTGTCTCACGGTTCCAATTGGTTGAGTATACACTGATAGATCTTGGTCAATGCTAATTTTACTAGAGCACTTCTAGTTTTCTACATCAGCTGCAAGGTGAGTGTATAAACTTCACTCACGTAGTAGTGACTTCCTTGCTCGAATTACGGACGAGGATGTATCACACTCGGAATGAAATATATTCATTCATAAGCCTCTCCAGTTGGAGCTGCGTTGAATTGTAGGAAGGGTGAGATAAAGCTCGATGTTTTAACATAAAATAATTGTTGAAAAGATAAAAGTTAAAGAAGTAGATTTGCGAGTAAAATTCATCACATTGTTTAAAATTTTAAATATAAATACCTGTTTTTTAAAAGAAAAAAAGCACAAATAATCCCACTGGTAAAAACGTAGATGGGTCATTTGCAGAAAAAGTGTCATTTTTAATGTCACGAAAATAAGTATGTAAATTGAGATTTCTCAGTTTAGTTCCTCCCATACTAAAGGTATGAAAAATTCTGTAACTAATTTGAAATTTTTTTTATCAGTTTCGTTACATTTCGTTTCATATATTTAGTATGGGAGTAACTAAACTGAGTAATCTCAATTTACATACTTATTTTCGTGACATGAGGGACATTTTTTTTTGTTTCATAACTATAAAGTACGCACGATGCCGAGTAAAATGATGTATTACAGTCCATGATCGCAAAAAAATTTAAAGGTACACTTTTTCTGCAAATGACCCAGATAATTCCATATCGAATTGGAAGAAATTAGGGATTATAGTTGAAAATAATTTGGAAAACATTTTCATCAATTACAAATGTTAGATGGCACAGTTGTTCATCATTATCATCAACTCAGCCATAAGACGTCCACTGCTGAACATAGGCCTCCCCTCTGGACCTCCACATGTACCGGTTAGATGCGATCTGCATCCAGCGTGTCCCGACGACCTTCATAAGGTCGTCTGTCCATCTTGTGGGTGGACGTCCTACGCTGCGTTTGCCTAGCCGTGGTCTCCACTCGAGCACTTTTCGACCCCATCGACCATCTGCTCTGCGTGCAACGTGGCCTGTCCATTGCCACTTCAGCTTAAAGAAAAAACACCAACACTAACCTTGTAAGAAATTGCATATTTTGACCGGTTAAAGTTAGTTGCACCCGCAAAAGCTGACTTGAATAAGTGGGTACGTTGGTGAACTTGGTTATGCTTTTGGTATAACGGCATTTAGTATTTTGCCTATATAATGTCCCACTGCTGGGCAAAGGCCTCTCATATAATTATGAGAGGATTGGGCTATAATCCCGCCTACGCTGGCCCTAAGCGGGGTGGGAACTTCACATACACCTTTGAATTTCTTCGCAGATGTATGCAAGTTTACTCACGATGTTTTTCCTTCACTGAAAGCTAATGGTAAATATCATCTGATATTCCGTACATAAGTTTCGAAAAAACTTTGGTACGAGCCAGAATTTGAACCCATGACCTCCGAATTGAACCATCGCATTAATTAACGGCATTTAATATTTAAAATTTACTTGTATAGTATACGTCCTTAAAAAAAAAAGATTTAACATAGTAATGATTTGTTTCAAGTTTGTATACAAGCTGGACTGCATTCCTTCATCCAGTAATAAAATATTGTCAAAAGCATATTAAAACAAATGATTATAATATAAACAAGCACTAACATTTTAAGAAACGATGAAGATTGAAATAATGTCATATAAATATAAAACTATTCAAAATAAATATTGACTTCTCAATAGCCACCGATCTGGCAGACTATTAATTTTGGTATCATCATCAGCCTATGATAGTCCACTGCTGGACGTAGGCCTCTCCTATTAACGCATTAGGAGGTATTATGCCCATAATTGCCATGCTGGGCAAGCGGATTGGCGATCGCAGTAATGTGTCCACTATGATGACGCTGCTGCCCATCATCAATCTTTTATACGTATCTTATCAAAATAATGGTCAGTGACACTTCAATCCCTTAGTCGACTTTTACGATACCCGCAGGAGGAGTTGGGGTGGTAACAAATGTATTCTTACTGCCGTTACCACACGGTCATTACAAAAAAAAACGTAAAATCATTTTTGTTACAATTTTGGAATAATTGTAACAAAAATATTTTTAGCGGCACGGCAATTAGTGGCTGAGACACCTACCACTCACGATTTCTTTCTAAGGCCGAGGTAATTACTAGTTAAACTCACGAAGGAGTGTTAAAACGACAATTTTCCAGTTATTTTTATTCTTGTCTGAACAATACAAACGAAGACATTGCAAAAGGTTCACCCGTGATCCATTGTGAATTTGTGACCTACTCTCCCTGTAAAGGTATATCGTCAGTTGTTATATGAATTAATGTAACCACCAAATGACGATTTTTCAGGAGAGCCCAAAAACGAATTTGATATTTATAAAGTATGTTGTATCTTTTTAGTTAATTATCCTATTGAAATGATGTTTATCTTGTTTATTTTATTTTTGAGAGGTCTATTTGACGCACAGTTACTAACTGCGACCACAGTTGTAGTTCAGGAAATGGCTGGTTCTTACGTTAAATATTTTATAAAAAATTTGGAGTTACGTTAATAATTTAATGAAAATCATCAAAAGTGGATTTCGTAATTTAGTGTAACTCACAAATTGAAACCGAATTGCCTATGAGCCAAACAATACAAATGGCGCTTACAGCATTGATATTTATAAAAATATGGTGATAACATTAGAAAGGACATATTTTGTACTTATAAATTCGTATTTACGTTAAAATATTGTCTATGATTCTTTGACACCGTTACATACGTTAATAAAAAACGTAGAAACCTAATAAAATGGCAAAATTTTTGTTAACGTATTCCATATTTTTTTCTGGATATCAAAATGTTATGTACACCGTTCGATAGAGCAGAAAATTTGCAGTCGAACGGTATACTTAACTCAATTTCGTCATTTTGGTGGTTACATTAATTCATATTACAATCGACGATATTTCACATTAATTAAATAATAGTTTTTTTTTAACTCCAAGGTACAATCAACAACACACCTGTGAACACAGGCAAAGTGCCAAAAATATGTAAACAGAACTTTATTGCCTGGACATAAAGGTGTGTATACATATTTCTGGCACTTTGTCTGTATCCACAGCTGTGTTGTCGATTGTACATAATAACATGGTATCATAAATTATATTTCTATAATGAGTTAGGTATATAAGCAATCGATGACAATTAGAACTCTGTTGCTCAGTTTGACCACTCTTAATTGATTTTAATATGTGTAATTTCGGTCGTATCGTTTTTGATATACTTTTTAACTAAAGTAAATTTTTATACAGGATAAAAATGATCTGAACGAACCCCCCAATTCAAAGTAAAACGCACAGCCGTAGAAAAGCCAATCCACAAAAAACACTAACTACATAAATAAGTTACCTAAAAATGTATTGATAAGTACTAAGTACGAATTCCCAATTATGTGTTGGAATAGTACATTTTGATACAAGCCAAAAAATTTTTTTTTTTCGACGAAGTTGAAAGTTGGAGCCCGAGTGAAACGAGGGCGACAATCACCCGAGTTAAAAAGAAGTTTTTACACGTGTATCGAACGACTTTTTACATAACAAGTGCCTTAAAAAGAGAAATTTATGCACGCGAAGCGTGCGAAAAGCTAACTTTTCCGCACTAGTTAGGAAAAAACTTATCACCTATTTTAACGAAGGCGTAGGCGTTGTTTCGCAACAAGTCCTTATAACTTACATTATTTCATAATATTTTTAGTCGTTCCGCAATTTTCATACAGGAATAGAATATTATTAAATTAAAGCTTCATCATCATCATCATAGCCATAGGACGTCCACTGGTGAACATAGGCCTCCCCTCTGGACCTCCATATGTACCGGTTAGATGCGACCTGCATCCAGCGTGGTCGTCCTACGCTGCGTTTGCCTGGCCGTGGTCACCACTCGAACACTTTTCGACCCCATCGACCATCTTCTCTGCGTACAATGTGGCCTGCCCATTGCCACTTCAGCTTGCTAATCCGGATTAAAGCATGCGTCAATCAATTTGAAGGACTCGATGTTTGCGACGTAACTTGTACCAGTTTTCTAAACATATGCAAATAATTACATACACGTTCAAAGAATATTTATAAAACACATGAAATAGTTATTTATTATACAAGGGGGCAAAGTTGTTGTTTAACTGTCGTGCCAATATTGAGACCTGAGCTAGCGAAAGATTCCAAAATTGAGCCACGAGCGTAGCGAGTGGTTCAAAAACTGGAATTTTGAGCATTGCGAAGGTCTTAAGGCACGAGAGTTGAACAAACTTTGCCGCCAAGTGTAATACAACTTTTTTCCCCTCACTATCGCGAGGAAATATGATTACAAATCTCATCCAAATGTAAATTAACTTAAAGAAACCATTTAAAACTCAATTTCGAAACGTATCGTAGAATAGAGTTACTTCTGGAACTTAAATATAGCCAATGGCTTACAAAGTCACCCATGAGAACGACCAATTTAACATGTGAGCTCCGATTGCGCATGTTTACTACGGTCATACAGATCCACTTATACTAGGCAATAGGGGGCTATAGGAATTAGAGCAATGTCAAATTACTTTATTCACAAGTGTGTAAAAACACAGAATATATAAAGTACAGAAGCTTCACTGCTTTGATGTTCACAAATGCCGGCTTTTTATGTACCTACACAATTATTATTACCAAACAAAACGGCGCGCGAGGCGACGCGAGCAGCTGAAATGGGCCGTATTGCGTGGCGGAAAGGTCGCTTATAAGCCGCACGCCGTCGAAAACAGGGTTGTCAATTATTGAAAACTAATAAAATAACGAACGGCGCTATGAGGCGTCTGACAAATACATTACTGCAATGATATCTACGGCGTTAATAGCATTCGTCTTGATTCAATAATTTAGTTCATGCGTGATTATAGAATTTACCTACGCATTTCATACACGTGATTCAAAAATATTTGTCTCAACTCGGTCGGCACCTTCTTTGTGCTTCGGCCGCGCGTGCCCGGGCGGCATTGTTTGAGGTGTGAGTGAGATAGCAACACGACTTCGCTAACTTTAGGTGAATATCCATCCGAATAATCCTGATAATAACACGAACATTCTAAAAATATCTGTAGACAGTATGTAAGGTGTGCAGAAATTAATATATCTGCTTAATGCATTTAAAAATAAAGAATTACGTTAGGTACCTACGCATTCATTACAAAAGCAGCATAAATTTAATAAGTAGGTAATGGTTTAATCACAATCGTAAGGCAGACGTAACACGGCATTTTCTCTTATATGTACCAGTGTAGGTACCTATTTGATATTATGGGAATAAAGTCAGACAACCAAATAATATGCTAGGACAAAAGGCGCGAAATTCAATAAAAGTATGAGAGAACGAAGTTTTTTAAATTATTTAAATGTGCCGCTTTTTTACTGACAAATTTGTCCTAAAATAAACCGTTTTGTCTGTAATTGACTTGAGTTTCTGAGAATTTAATTTACTACAAATGTAGGTAATAAGTGTATTATTATGTTCCTTACTTTTTAGTATCTCTCTGACGCATCGGCTGTGCGAAAAACGCGTCATGATAATTAACAATATTATTATTGCAACATGCTGCTATGCAGTATATTTTCGGCATTTTCATTTAAGATGTATAAAATAATCCTAATATTTGCAAGCGATATATTTCGCGATACCTACGTGACGAGCCAGCGTTGTAAATTTAAACGTGCGTTCCGAGACAGCGCGCGCCAACCATTGAATAGACCACGGAGACGGGGCGCTCTGCATGTACTTGTAGCCGCGCGACGGAATCGCGGAGTGACACCCCCTTGGTAAAAAGCGTTTTTACCCGCTCGTATTAAACGATAAACGAGCGCTTTACGAGCTAGTGAGGAGAAAAAATTTAAACCGCACTGTGAATTTGTCACATGTAAAGGAAAAACAGTCATAATGCTTAGTCAATACGTTTGTATAAAAATTAGCACTTTTAGATCCTCGACAAAACCTGGTACTTTACTGTTAGTTTATGGTATCTAATTACACGTATTAATAGTAGATACTAGTTACCTAGATAGTAGTTTATAACGATATTGTACTGACATTAATTAAAATCGTACACCTATTTATAAAAACGTCTATTTTATTACATTATAAATTAACTTACAATATTAAAGTAAACAACTAGGTCTTAAAATAAACTTCACTTAAAAAACAAATTGATATTCATAGGTACTTAAAAACAACATGGAAAAAATTTCCGCCGTCAATATCTGCTCCAAATATAATAATAATTATTAAAATAAGGTGTCATTGTGTTATCATTCAGAGATAAAACCATTGTATTTTTTTAAATTCGCTCATCAATCATAACTTAAAACTATCATAACACATAGAAAATAGAAAAAAAAACATGGAAAACAATACGAACGCCTATAACTCCTACTCCGCTCTAAACTTTGCTTTCAATTAAATTTTCCTTCATGCATCATAAACAACACGAACTAAGCCGACAACATTATTATATTCGCGCGATGATCAAAGTAATTGTTAATAATAACTTTAGCGCCAAATGGCGCTAAGTGCAAACTTTGTCCGACGATAAATCACCCCTGGACACCGGAAATTAGATTAATGGTGATCGTTCTCGCGGCAAAAGCGTTGATAATACCTTATGTGTAGGTTATATGCACAAGTATTTAAGGAAAGAGGTCACTCTTTCGTAAGATTAAACCACAATTTATAAAACAGGACAGTCGTAAATAAGTATAAAAAAATACTAAGAGTCGATTGCAGAAAAAAATACATTATTAATTATTAAGTAGTTATAGGCCTTTAATGAAAACAAAAACGACACAATTTATATGTTACGAAGTTGAATTTTGTGTAACAACTTTTGACAATAGAAAAGGCGACAAATCCAAATGTTCTGTGAGCGAACAACAATACGCGCCTAAATTTTTTTAAATATGACTGCTTTGTCTACTCCCAAAAGTTATTGGACAGCGTTTACACTATAATTAGCATGACTTACTTTTGTAACACAGTTCACGCGATCGTGATTTTCGTTTTGAGACATTGAGCGCTGGGAACTCCCGAGGGGAGTTCTCTGTAGGAAGTCCATATTCGTTACAAAGCGGAAAAATCACGGGGTCGGCTATGAGCGTAGCGCGTAGCACTAGTTGGCGATGAAAGTGTTAAGGACCTACTTTTTTTGCTATTTGTTCCGCAATACAGTACTTTGAACAAAACACATGCAACTATGAAGCTAACGATTCTTAAGTAAACTTGGTCTAATAATTTGTCTTTTTTTATTTAACAAAAAATACCTTTTTCTCAAACATGCAATGAAATGTTGTAGTTACGTGCTTAAAAAGTGGCCGGGAAGTACCTCGTTGCCGGCCTAGGCCGGCAAGTGCCTCTTTTTTAATTTTCATTTGACATAGGGTTGTGACCTGGCATCTTGGCTTTCAGCCAATAATTATCTGTAAGTAATATTAGTATAAAAAAAATGGTTGGCACATTTTTGCAGTTATAATTAGGTATTTAAATTATATAATTTAAAATAAATGTACAATAACTACTCAAAATAATATTTAAAAAGCAGTATTATACGGCGCGATCCGTCGGCCCCGATCACTGCATGCAATTAATTGGACCCAACCGACGGCGTCGTCTAATACCGCTTTTTAAATGTAATAATTTGCAACTTTCAAACAGGTCAATCTTAAAAAAATGAGGTGTCGGTGTCGTATTTGACTTTTGTTGTGTTTCAAAGACTTAGTTATGTAGTTGACTTGTAATTTCTTAGAAAGAAGATACATTTTTTTGTTTCATTTCATTGCATGTTTGAGAAAAGCATTCGGCCATGAAGTGACAGGTTTTCGTCCGAATACTATCCGGCCTCGCTTCGCTCGGCCGTCTACATATATTCGGCCGGCAACCAGTCACTTCCCGGCCTCGGTAGTAATGTACTATTTCTCAAACATGCAATGAAATGTTGTCATTATTTTCGTCATAATAGGCTTTAAAGTATGACGTTGCAGGCGGATGACCT
>JALPQI010021748.1:0-18150 GCA_025490895.1 Thaumatotibia leucotreta
GACTCTAAATTATAAACTTCAAGGTCATAAATTAAATACCATTTTTTGACAGCGGCATATGAAAGGTTAAATGTGACAACGAATATTACAGGCGGAAGTCTCTTTCTTGTAAGAGAAATAGAAAAGAGACTTCTCTTTGATATTAAATTGTTCTGCCGGGCCGTGTATGCGGCAGCGAATGTACCAGGGTATTATAAATAAGCAAGAAACTCAGGCAGGGGTTGTTTCATAGCCCGCGCCATGTGTCCTGCAGCTAATGGTCCTGAACAGAACCTGTCTATGTACCAGGGTATAATAAAAACGCAGTAGACTCACCTCAGGACCGAACCAGTTCCTGTTGGGAACGTTAGACGCCCTCATCAGAGCTCTGTGGCCGTAGGCAGGAGGTTGTTCCTTAGCCCATGCCGCGTATTCCAGCGAAGATTTCTTGGACTGAATCCATGGTCTAAGTACCAGGGTATAATAACAACGCAAAAGGCTCACCTCAGGACCGAACCAGTTCCTGTTGGGAACGTTAGACGCCTTCATCAGAGCTCTGTGGACGGATGCAGGAGGTTGCCTTAGCCCACGCCGCGTATTCCAGCGAAGATTTCTTGGACTGAATCCATGGTCTGTGTACCAGGGTATAATAACAATGCAAGAGGCTCACCTCAGGACCGAACCAGTTCCTGTTGGGTACGTTAGACGCCCTCATGAGAGCTCTGTGGACGGAGGCAGGAGGTTGTTCCTTAGCCCACGCCGCGTATGCTGCGGCGAAGGTTTCTTGGACAGAACTTATTGGCGAGAGAGCGGTGCTCAACCGACGCCACCATTCTAGGCATTGGTCGCCGGTGTTGAATGTAGATCTGCAAAAAAACATTTTTGTAGGTTAGAATAAAGATTAATTACTGTATCAATATTAGGTAGCCGAGTGAAGGAGCTGATTATAATCACTAGAACACGACTATTATGAACGGTAGATGTTCCGATACTTACGAGTATCGGTATTGCATACATATTCATGATAACGACTGTACTTTTAATGTATTGCTTTACTGAATTATTAATCGTTACCACCCCAGTGGATGTACGTTTTGATTAGCTTGATGTAATGCTAGCAGTATCTACGAGT
This sequence comes from Thaumatotibia leucotreta, assembly GCA_025490895.1. Taxonomy (NCBI): domain Eukaryota; kingdom Metazoa; phylum Arthropoda; class Insecta; order Lepidoptera; family Tortricidae; genus Thaumatotibia; species Thaumatotibia leucotreta. The sequence goes on from JALPQI010021748.1 coordinate 1,112, forward strand.
TGTAATTTTCCTAGAAAACGAGGCGCCTGGTACTTGAATTTGTCATTTATTTAAAAAAGTATATCCCGAAGATGAATGAGGGTTTTCTGAAATGACGTTCACCAGGGCGGCAGCGTTGAGGCGTCAGGTCCAGAAACTTGTCTAAATTTTTAGATCGCCTATAGATTCGTGTTTAAATGTTTTGTATGAGTTAATAAAATTGCTAAAAAAAATAAAAACTTCTTTAGAGCTAGATAATTCTATTTCTTAGCGGGACCTTACGGCTAAGTGGCGCCAACTAGTGGCTTACGTTTTCGAGAAAACCCTCATTGAAATGAACCCTGCGCTACTGTATTGTAGGATTTGTAGGTACCTATACAAATATCGTAAAAACGTAAATTCAAACAATGTTTGAATTTACGTTTTGTCATCCCATCAGTCAGACACAATAGCATTAGTAAATTTAAATTTTCCAGAGACATACAAACCGAATGTACATGCGAGTCACGTCCGCTACATTTCAGAATTATAGAAATCCGGGCATTTGGAATGCATTGTGCGTCGTTGGCGCCCTAGCGGCAATAAAGAGTATTTCATTTTACGATGCGAGGGATGCGTTCGGGTTTGATATTAGTTGGGTATATAACAGAGATTTTAATGCGGCGACGAACAAGTCTACGGTCCAACTGGCACAATACACACATTAAAAGGAAATCATATACAGTCAAGTTGGGCAAGTGGGCAATTGACACTTATTCATACATTTACTATGTAAATATTTACTCCGGGGAAAGTGTAAACTAGACGTGTGCGCCGATCTAAAAATGATCGGCGGCGGCGTTTGCTAAAAAGTCGGCGGCGGCGGCGTGATTTCGGCGTGAAATCGGCGTCAAGGTCACATTAATAAAAATGCGGAATTCGATAGTATCTTTGTCATAGTTTAGATAAATACAATATAAATGTTCACCAAACACCACCGCTGACCACCTTATCCAACATCTGATCAATAGATATCAGTTTTCTCTTCCCACCATGTCCTAACATAATATTTTCAACAGTACCTAACTGGGTTTGGACTAGCCCTATTCACATTACGTCTCTCAAATCTCCTATCATAGCGTGCCATAAGGATAACTAGGGCGCGGCACACGTCCATTGGATTCCACCTATCTTTACCAGGTGATCGGTCCATCATATTGTGAGGCATCCTTTGAAAGAAAGAAAGAAAAAACATTTATTCATGACACATAATATACACAGTAAACACAAAATAAAAATTAATATAAAAAATAAGCTATTGTGCCACAAAATGGACTCCAATTCAGCTTGTTGCTGGTTTTCCATTCCTTTGCTGCGTCGACCAGTAATCAGTAGGGTGCGTATCATAATGAATACGCACTTTTAGTATAATTACAGTTTACAAACGTTCATAACGTATACTAACGTTAGGTATATTGTATTAAACATCTATTTCCAAATAGTATAATACAAAAATAATATAACGTGAATAATATATACCGTTGTTTAGTCTAACGTACATATTAACGAATTCCGTTTCATATATCAATATAAAGGCATAAAAGTTAAAACATATACTAACATCTGATATAACGATATAAATATAACTGCCAGAAAAGTAAGTTAGGTTAAGTTCTACAAAAAGGTATACGTTATATTACTTACCCTTTTCAATCCGTTCTAGCCTCGAAACCTAACCAATCCAAGTAATAAATCAGGGTAAAACCGACTTGGATTGGTTAGGTTTCGAACGTAGTTTCCCGGATAAATAAAAGACCTACTTACTTTTAATTAATTGTTTACGCATCGTCATCCTTGCGAAACCAAAAAAGGGGGGACGGGGGGGCGAAGCCCCCCACAAGGGGGGCTCGGGGGGCGGAGCCCCCCGCATTAAAAAATACCAAATTTGTACATCCCCTACTCTAACCTGGATAGGTTCGTTAGGTACCTTTTATCCCTTAGAGCAGAAATAGAAGCCCCGCGCAGCGGGGCTTCGTCGACCGGTTCCCAGGTCTAAATCGCTTCCTATACGGATACGGCTTAATAAACGGATAAATAGTAAATCAATTCAAATGAAATATAATGATAATTCTATAGTTTATTTATTAAAAAATCGTAGGGGCCTTTATTTTGTGTAAGATAGTTGTTTTGTATATTAGATTATTTCAATGTTATACCAATTAATCGTTATCGTAAACGATATTATATGTTACGTTCATTATACCTTTTACAATTATTCATTTAATAATTATACCTTTTATACTTTATATTTATTACACGTTAGGCATTATACATTTATACAAACTGAATTTATACATTATGATTTATATAGCATAAGTTCGTATACGTTATATTACTTACCCTAATCAGTATATGCTTGCCACTAAAAAATCACTTGCCCCACCGGTAGTTTTGCGAATAATGTATACCACTACCACTTCAGTTCATCGATTTTTTTTAACTACGTTGGTGCTTCCAGTTCTGCGGCTCTCAACTAGGGTTTGCAACATCCGTCGATTTTCAGGATTTGGATAGTGCGGATATCGAAAATCAGCGGATCCGGATACTTCGCATAATGCGGATCCATAGCAAATACTTGAATGCTTTTTTTATATTGGCACAACAAAGTGGCTCCACTCCACCTGATTGTAAGTGAAAAGTAGAGCCCAAATCGCAGCGGCAACGAACAGGAGACCAGCAGTAACCTGTCAGTTGGCACCGCCTTGCTGGCCCGCTAGATGCTTCTTCTCAGGCTTGTTTTATTTTCATCAAGTTATAGTAATTAGCCTTATTTAGATATAACGCTGAAATAATAGTTGTTCAGTTTGCATTTTAACTACATTTGAATATGCAAAAAAAATGATAACCATGTTTTACAACTACAAAATTCTCCATTTAAACGTACATCTTTTAAACTTTTAACAGTTTTAACGTTCTTAATCACGATAAGATCTATTATCTGCCCTAGTATCTAAATAAGCCAAACCTGAGGGCCGAAGACCCGATGGCGAGCCGTCAAACACACGAAGGCCGAAGGCCCGGAGTGTCACGATTTTAGTGCTCTCCGATACAATTACGCTTCCCAACCGTCTTAACGCCAGCGAAGGCCACAGACCCAGCTCATGTAGAGGTGCGCAAACACGTCTCTGTATCTAAATAGATAATGAAGGCCCAGTTTCGCGTAAGGGTGAAGGCCTGGAGCTTCCCACAGAGGCACGCCAGGTGACGAGGCTGAAAGCCGAGCTGCCAGAGCCTAGCGCTCCCATGCTACACAATGGTTTAGTGTGACACTCTGTGGCCCTCTGATTCGTTTCGATTCCTTGCGAAGGTCGAAAGCCGAACTCCACTTAGGGCTGCACAGAGGCGCCAGCTCGCCTCACTCGTACTCATTCATGGTTTCAGCCAATATAACCTTATAGTCGGCGATCGGCGAACCGAAGTTGATGACAAGCCCATCCCATTCCAGTCCAAAATCTTGAAAACGTCTTCCAAAGCAACAGAACAGTAAACAGTTTTGGGGACAAGACATCTACCTGTCTTAATTGTCGCTGCAATGGTCTGGATACCACGATCTCCTAATGCGATTCAGTTTAGGACTTAAACTGAATCGCGATGTGTCAGTTGCATAGAATAACTGTCAAAAATTGGCTAGCCGAACGTAAACTGAATTGCATTTAAAAGGTCATGGTTTGAGCCTATTTGGCTTACTTGTTCTACTGTTTGTTGGTTGGTTGTTCCTTGGACACATAGCCCGCAAACCTGGAGAAAACCTCCAAAAACTTATTGCCACAAGAAAGATTGGAAAGAAAAGGTCGAGAGGAAGGAGCCCCATGCGCTGGAGAGACCAGATCCGCACCTCACTCAACTTTCGGGTTGCTGAAGTGATCCACGCTGCGTAAAATTGGAGTGGTTGGTGGAAGGTCGTGAAAGAGTAATTGATGAGTTGATAAGTCACAACCCCCAGAAATCGGTTATCAACGCAATGAAGAGTAGTCTACTCGCTACCGCACCGAACGCTAACCTGAGGGCCAAGTTATACCTCTCGGTATATCCTGACGTTGCTTGTGTATGTGATTTACGGTGCTAAAGCTTTTCTAAAAACCGAAACAGCCTTGTTCAGGAGGCTGGAAGTTGTCGAGCCTAAGAACCTACCGGTAATGAGTGATAATACTCGAAATCAACTAATAGGTTGACAGTAAATTCCCTACATAAGAGCATTATATAAATACATGAAGCAAATAGGCATCGCTTAGTGTGTAGTATTTAGCCCATAAGAAATAACACTGTTATTCAGTCAAGGCCACGCCGATTTCACGCCGACCATTAGTCGGCGGCGGCGGCGTGGCAAAAAAGGTCGGCGGCGGCGTGACGCCGGCGCGGCGCACACGTCTAGTGTAAACTTATGTTTCACTTAACAAACTTGACCATGACTAATTTATATAAAACTAGCGACCCGCCCCGACTGCTGCGCACGGGTACTATACCTACATAAAAACCTTCCTCTTGAATTACTCTACCTATTAAAAAAAATCTCATCAAAATCCGTTGCGTACTAGTTTTAAAAATTTAAGCGTACAAGGAAAATAGGGACAGAAAAAGGGACTTTATTTTATACTATGTAGTGATAGACGCAGACTGATCAGGAAAAAATGTGCAATATAAGCTTTTAACTGTCAAAGCTGCATTCAATAACGAAATCTTTCGTCAAACCTTCATAATGTTGGTTTAAGCAACCTAATAGAGTAATCGAGTATGATTGGAGTGATTGGTATAAATTATTATTGGCATCGTTTTGTAACGATTTTTTTATTAAATTTCTCAACAGTATCCACGCGTTTCTAATTTGATGTCCATAAATCTTCGTCAACGACATGTCAAATATAATAAACACATGGTACTTATGTAATGAATACCTCAATTAGAATTTCTAATATAAAACAATTCTTGCGCTTGATGTCGTCAATACAGAATGACATCTGGGTCGTGGAGCAAGAGTGAACAGGGTACAGTCAAAGACAAAATAAGGTGTATAGAAAAGTGTTCAAAAATATGTCCCAGTGCACTCTAATTCTGTGTAATAAGAACGTCGTAACATATTTATGAGCGTATTCTTTCGATACTTATTTTGCACTTGACTGTACTAGGGACGGTCACACTGACCAACTATTACAATGGTGATAATCCCACAATGTCGTAACAGATGTGCTTACCATAGAAAAAATCAACTACGAAAGACTCTGGTTGTCACGGGATTCGAACCCGCTTCCTCTGGATTGCCGGTCCAACGTGCTTCCAATTACACCAGACGACCTTCCGTCGATCACAGCGAATTTTTCCAATGGTATTGTGAATCTAATCACTAGCGACATCTGTACGTAATGTTTCGAAGGTACTACAACCTTAAGCCACACTCCTAAGACGTATGTATCACATAATCGTCTGCAAGCTCGGCAACTCTACGCTGCGTTGAATTTGCGACAATGGTGGCAAGGGATCATCCATTAATTACGTCACACCTCAAGGGAGAGGGAGGGGGTCCACAGAATGAGACATATCGTGACAGGGGCCCCCCCCTGTCACGATATGTCTCATTGATATGTCTCATAGTGAGGAGTTCTATGTTTGTGACGTCACAATCCTCACATACATGAATACATGGACATAAAAGAATAGAAAATCCAAAATCCTTGGACAGAGGAAAAATAAGTTAATTTTCTCTTCGTTAATTTTACATAAAAAGTTACTTTCAAAGTGATGTTGTAATTTTTACCTTCTTAAACTAAAAATCTATATGTGACATCACACTAAGGGGGGAGAATGTAGTTAATTGTGACGAAGTGTGACAAGGGGGGAGAGAGGGGTCAAAAAATCATAAAATCGGTGTGGCGTAATTCATGTACGATCCTCAACGAACAAATCGTGATTTTTTTAATGAATTAATTGAGGCTTAATTGATAGATAAGCATCAATTAACTCGTAATAAGGAGATGTTTTTTCAATTTCTTGTTTGTCTCCATAGTGAAAGTTGCTCAGTGTGGCCGTCCCTAGTAGGTACCCGTCCACTCTTGCTCCACCACCCAGATGTCACCCTGTAAATTAACCTGTTATTATTGAAATATGGAAATTATTTGGTTACTTGCTGCATCTAAATTGTAAATATTCATTGGAAAGTATTTATTTTCAACATTATTTAAAATCATATTCTTTACTTAATATAACCAAAATTGCATTTATAACAAGTTACCTACTCGATTTTAAACTCACTGAAAGTCCTCGAAATATAGGTGATACCTATGTACAATTAAATCAACTTTAGATTATTTAACTTTAGATTTTTTTTTAAGAAACCTATTTGTTGAACTTAGGTAATTTTATTAAACGGATCCCTATTTATTGCAAAACTATAAAATAAGTATGCATTCATACGGAACTACAATAATAAAAAATGTATATCGAATGTGCCATGTGTTGTTAGAGGCTGTTGCTACGCGCGTATCAGTTGTTATGCCTACGGTATCGAGGGGCTTATCAGAGAAATTGGCTCAAACAATATTACTTAACATACTTTCTTGTTATTCATAATTCATACTGTTATCTCGTTGATTACATATAGCATAGACAAAGAAATAGACAAGAGCGGGATCAAAATATTTTTAGCCTGCTTCCAAAAAAAAGTTAGTATGGTGGTATAGTAGGGCATCATTGGGCAGCTAAATAACCTAAGAGTAAGGAGATTGAGTTCCAAACTTGAAACGTTACGCCCTAGAACAGGGTAATTTCTTACATTGCCTCTTCCTTATGAACAACGCCAAATCAATCAAAGCAATGTTGAAGTAATTGTGAAAACACAAATCAAATTATTTATTAACTTTTAAATATATTTATTTTCAAAACTACAATTTATGTACATAGATTAAATCTAACTAATCTACTTAACCTAACCTATATCTAAGATCGGCCCTAACTAAATATTTTGATTTGTCCTTTTATTTATAACAAATCAATGTTTCTAAAATCTTCACCAATATATGATTAATGTAATTAGGTAAATTGCAATTCTTAATATTGTAAGAATTTCAATGTACCTAATTTTGTATTTATTTAATTTCGTTTTATTTTGTAGAGATTTTTTGTTAGAATGGTTAGCGCCCTTGGCAGCTTTATCGCCCCCTGTTTCCTTCATCGGGCTCATATTTACAAAACCAGGTTTTTTAGTAGGAAAGGAAACTCAGATATAGAATTTTACGATACGTCAAACGACTTTTAGCCCAATGTAGCCAATAGCCATATACCGGCCATTTCTGTTTACGGCTAATAGTTAATGCTTCGCGCATCCTATTATTAGTTCGTCTATAAATACACATAATGTAGGCATTGAGCACAAACCCAGTGTGAAATACAAATTCAAATCATTTAGCACCTCACAAATAAATATTATTGCAATAATAACCGTTTACATACCATTAACCTTGCAGTTTACTTGGTAAACTGTTTGCAAATGGTGTTCAATTGGTGTAGGTATAATTTTACACGGTAACCCTTACGTGGGAAAATACGCCAAGGGGGAATACCGGAGAAATTGCTGAACTTTCATTTGAAGTGCATTTGCGTTTATGTGAGTAGCTGTTTAGATTTTATGTTAAAATAAACATAAACTTTATACGTTTACCTACTTACGAGTATATTAGTGTGACTCAAAGATTAACGACTGGCACCATAACTCGTAGATCTTGGTAGCATCAATATTATATAGGATTATTTTATTATGTCGACAAGGACTCTGTGTCAATGAATTAACATCCTGAGCAATGATGTTAATTACGATAGTAACGTAACAGTTCATTGTGAGTTTGACGATGAATTACCGACTCGAGAGCTTGGATTTGCATTAGTAGTAGTCTTAATGAAAATAACACTCATATAAGGTGACCCTTATATCTTTAATGTTAAGACTACATTGGTCAAATGACAGTGCAAGAGACGAGAGGAGGATTATGCGAGGTTGTAAACACACAATACCCACTACATATGCAATTCCATGCTACTCGTACATTAAGTTCTTACAGGATTTTTTTGGTGTCATGGCATCTGAATATCAAAGCCCGTACCAGGCAAACATAAAACCAAGAATACTCACTTGAGCTGCCGGCCGTTCTTACATAAGACAATAAGACACAGCAGGTCGCGGATCTCGAGGGCGTCGATGAGCCTCAGCGGCACCGAAGCGCCGGGCCCGTTCCGCCGTCTAGGTTGCGCGTGCAGCCGGTAGTTGGACACTGCGATGGTACCACCGTCCGCTGTGCGACCGACCCACTGGAAATTGAATTGCTTCATTGTTATGATGTCCTGGTACATTGTAGAGTACGAATTCAATGAATGGTACTTTAAAACATTCTAAGTGAAAATACTGCATGCGTCTCGAACAAGAGTTAGGTAATAATTCTAATTAGTAGAAGGCATTGCCTCATTAGAGTACTATCAAAACGTCACAGCGTTCATTCAACCCGGTGCATTCGACCTGCCGACCTTAGTCCATTTGCTGGAACTTTATCTATCAATTTGCATATGATAAGTAGAAAAGTACGATACTAACAATTGCTTTATATGCTAATCGTTATGCACATTTGAACGGCATGTTCGGTGTAGACTTTGACCATTTGTTTGGCTTCAGTTGGATCTAATTGGCTACTGTGTGTGTACCTTTGTTTGGAGAATTAGGGCCAAGTTATTCTAAATCTGACTGTCGTTTTAATGAATTGGATTGAATTGAAGCATAACTGTATGGACAGCCTATAGAAAAACCAAGTATAGAGGTCATTATTTGCAAATTAATTCATTATACATGGTACATGGCAATTATTGTTATTTTCAGGAAGGTTTTCTAAGCTTCTCTTATATTGCAGCCACGGTGTGTTCCCTTTATACTATAAATCTTCGGCAATAGAGCATTACGAAAATAATATAAAACTACAACATAAAATCTGAGTAAACTTTCATGAGATCCTGAGAATACAACGGATTATTTACAAAATTAGAAGAGAAAATTTTCCGCGCAAGGAGCGAAGTACATAAAAGTAAGAAACTTTATTTCACTAAATGGTTATTGAAGAACTTGGCCCTAAGAGAAAAGGGGTCTAGACAGCGGAACAGATTCCGAAACACATTTCTACTAAAAGCAACACCTGGCGAAGAAATCGTGAGAGTTAAGTTAGATTAAATTGCACGGGCACGATTCCATGCGGTGCGATACCCGAAGAATGTTTGTGCACACCAAATAAAAAGGTGTTTTCTAATTTATACAGTATTAGACCGCGGATACATCCGTGTACAGGTAGCGCCAACAGTTGCAGGCGTACGTAGCCTTACTTTCTGAAGGCTTTATTAAATATTTTCATTTATTTTTTAATTTCATGAACGTTTGCTAACTTAACAAGCCGCTAATAATTGTTGTCCCTTTTGCTCTTATGGACACATTGTTAAGACCGAAAGGGACAAACAATTATTAGCGGCTTGTTAAGTTAACAAACGTTTATGAATAAGGGGTTAAGTATTTAGTCACATCAATGTCATACATCAAAGAAAAAATACTAAATTCTTATCACTGTCTTTGGTGAACTTGGTATTTTTTCTTTCATTCAATATTTAAAGGGTTTCTACTCGTACACATAGCGCGGGACCGTTATAAGTTTCATACGCCACCTGTTTTAACCATGTTTAATCGATTAATTAACAAACATACGAACTTTCTCTCAATTATTAGAATTATAGGTAGTATAGCCAAGCGGTATCGTTATCGGTACGTACTTATTTAATTAGGATTCAAGCTTGTTTTTCTTATCAAGTAACTGCAAAGCCGTATATCAAATAAGAAAAGTTTCCTTCGAGCAAGTTTCTGATTAGATAGAGCAGTGCAGCCAAAGTGCAGTTGTAATCTAGCTCAAGTTGTGGAGAGATAGATAATCCTATTTGTAATTTATAGTTTCCTCTCACCTTTAACAGTTTTATTATCATCACTACGAGGAGGTAGATTACAAACGGATTGTACTCGGATTACCTTATGGCTAATATGACGAAGTAAATCAAATACACCAGAGTACAGAAGCATCAGAAGCTCTAACGATCTGCATAGATTCGCCTCAGGTTAAATTGATTTGAAGCTAGGCTCTTCGACGTGCACCCGTAGTCAAGGATAGACAAGGCAGTACAAGGAGCTGAGCTGAAGGCCTCCCTATTTACAACTCACAAGTAAAATACCTACATTACCTACTGTGGGGTGTGGATGTATCTCGTTCTCTTGACGAAGACTGTCGTGATGCTCGATGACTCAGCTACTGCGGCTACCTCGGCTCAGGGACTTTATTTAGGGAAATGTTTAAATAAAAACACTTGTTTACAATTACAACATTACAGTAGGTTGAGTGTTAGTTGGTTAGTGAGCGCGTGATTAGCGCTTGATGAAGTGAGCGTGAATGAATTGAGCCCTCGCGGATAGCGTATATATATATTAGCTATCCCCACTCCGCGATAATCCGCGAGCGCCCAAAGTCGCGGGTATCTCACGCCGCGTGCGTGTTATATGTGGTAGCGTATAGTGTGATAGTATTTATTTAAATGAATTACACGAAATACACAATGGACAAATATTGTACAAAAAAGTAAAGGAATGGGATTAATTTAATTGGGGAACAATCAATCTTATATCTAGTTAAAGTCTTAGGCTTAAGAATTACATACTAAGACAGATATTTATTTACATGTTATGAGCTACATAAGACAGATATTTATTTACATAGTATGAGCTATAAATGACATAAGACAGATGTTTATTTACATATTATAAGCTATATGCGACAATTCTCCCCCACGTGCGTCAGCACCGTCGTTGAACGGAGAGCATATAGGGATCAATCTGGAGACTGGGCGGCGGACTTCACCTGCGCGGGTGCGTACAATGGCTACTCTTACATGGCCATCAGGGCCGGGAAAGAGTTGTGCGATTTCGCCTCTAGGCCATGTACCTCGTGGCATTGAACCGTCCACTATTATCACTATGTCGCCTGCGTGTAGCTTTTGACTTTTCTGGTGCGCGCTGGATCGTGGGAGTAAACTCGGCCGGTATTCTTTCTGCCAGCGTTTCCAAAAGTGGTCGGCGAGAGATTGCGCAGTCTTCCAAGAAGATAGGGATAAATTGCTGTCTGTAAACACTCCCAGCGGTGACATGGCGCTTGATCGTCCAAGAAGGAAGTGATTTGGAGTCAGGGCCTCGTCTTCGAGATCGGGATTCACTGGTGTGAGTGGTCGCGAATTAATTATGTGTTCGGCTTCTAGCAACAAAGTGTGCAGGACTTCCTCATGGGGCGCTCGTTCTTTGAGGGTTGTTTTCAGAGCTGACTTGACGCTGCCGACGAGACGTTCCCAAGCACCACCGGCGGAAGGGTTGCCTGGCGGAATCTTCTTCCACATTATGGATTTCTCGATCAAGAATGGCCTCATGGATTCGGGTAGAGTCACCTTTGCTTCGGCGATTTCTCGTTCTGCTCCGTAGAAGTTGGTGGCGTTGTCAGAGTAGAGAACGGTGGGTGTACCACGCCGTGCTATCATTCTTCTTAATGATAATATCATAGAGGATGCCGAAAGAGAGGCGGCAAGCTCTAAATGGACGGCCCTGGTGGTAAGACACGTGTACAGGACGCCCCATCTTTTCTCTCTACGGCGACCTATTGTGATGTGCATAGGTCCGAAGAGATCTACCGCTGCTGCGGTAAACGGCGGTTGATTCGCCTGGAGCCTTTCTGGTGGTAAGTCGCCTACAGGAACCTTGAGAGTAGTTCCCTTATAGGTCCGACACCATTGGCATTTATTCGTTAAGTAACGAATACTACCGCGCAGTCCGATAATATAATAATTCTGCTTTAATTCGTTGATCACAGTCGCGTGGTTGCCGTGATTGTACAGAACGTGATAATGATGAATCAGGAGCTTCGTGAAGCCTTCTTTGGCGTGCAAGACGGGTACGTGGACTTGCTTGTCAATTCTAGCATCGAGTATAAGAACTCCATTCTTGTCCAGTTTAACTGCAATTTTGTGTAATGCAGACCTTCTTGGTAGTGCGCGCCCAGCCTCCAGCAACTTGATTTCCTCAGCGTAGGATTCTTGTTGACTTCGTCGTATTAACAAGATTTCGGCCAAGTTCAAATGCCCCTTGTTCATTTCTGTTTCTATTTTCTTGTATAGCGGTTTGGCCTTAAAAGCCTCGGCGGCAATCAGAACTCTAGCCGTCGCTCGGACTAACTTTGAAAATTTAGAGAACCTATTTACGACTGGTAAATAATCGAACTTATCTTTTTTACTCGCGACGCCCGTACATATAGTTTTAAACGCGCGTTCCTCTCCGGTAACGTCCGTACCGGCGAGTGTTTTTTCGACCGGCCACTTAGCTGATTCTTGACGTATAAACTCGGGCCCGATGAACCATCGGTGATTCGTTCCGAATTGCGCGGGAACGCCTCGGGTCGCGTCGTCGGCTACGTTTAACGCACTCGGTACCCATCGCCAGTCGGCGGGAGTGGTTGTGCTTTCAATTTCCGCTATTCTATGGGCTACGAACGTTTTATACCTACGCGGGTCTGACCTGATCCATGTTAACGCGGTTTTTGAATCGGCCCAAAAATACCTATTCTTTATAACGTAATCCGATTCCTTGACTATTGTTTCGGCTAACCTGGTCGCGAGTACGCAGCTCTGTAGTTCCATTCGTGGCACGCTAATTACTTTCAGCGGTGCGACTCGTGCTTTCGCTGCTACGAGCGCTGAAGTACGTAGTCCCTCTGGACTGGTACTTACTATATATATAGCTGCCGCGTATATTTTTTCGCTCGCGTCGCAAAAAACATGTATATCGGCTTCTCTATTGAACGCCTGTACGTGACGCGGTATTTCTAAATATTTTAGTTGCTGTACGTTATCGACGAATGACCGCCATGCGGGTGCGAGTGAGATAGGAATAGTCGTATCCCAATCTATACCGGTTCTCCACACCTCTTGCATGAGTGCTTTACCTAGCACTGAAATTGGGCTTACGTAGCCTATCGGATCGAATATGGACATCGCACTGCTAGTAACTTGACGTTTTGTAGGTAACTTTTCTCCCTTTAGGACGTCTTCGGGCGTATTGCGAAAGTTGACGTGGAATCCGAGCGTATCTCGTTTATGGTTCCATTTTAAGCCTAACGTTCTTTCGCTTTCGCTCCCCCCGATAATTGACGTTTCTTCCTTGGAGCTTACTACGTCAGAAATTACTGCGGGGTTGTTTGACGCGAACCCGCGAAGTTCGAACGACGCAAGCATGTTTAACTCGTATATTTCGTTTATAACGCGCCTAACTTCGTGGTCGTCCATGTCGAATGCTACTAACATGTCGTCCATGTATGTGTTTTTTATGGTTTTTTCCGCGGCTATCGGGTACTTGTCTTTGTGTGCGTTTGCGTTTTCGTTTTTGACGTATAGCGCCGTTGTAGGTGACGCAGCTGAACCGAATATCAATCGTTTCATTCTATATTCTTGAGGTGGGGCTGAACGGTCCTCCCCCCTCCAAACGAAACGTAACGCATCCCGATCCTGTTCCATTATTTCGATTTGCAAGAACATTTCTTTTACGTCGGCTATGACCGCGGTTTTGCCTTCTCGGAAGCGCACCATAACGCCAAAGAGTGATTCTAGTAGATCGGGTCCGGCCACCAGCGCGCTATTCAATGATCGCCCGTATGCCGTAGCCGCCGCGTCCCATACTAGCCTCATTTTTCCTCGCTGCGGATGAAACGTCGGAAAATGCGCTAAGTACCATGTTCGGGTTCCTTCGGGTGGGGGTGGCGAGTCCATTTTCTCCGCGTAACCTTTCTCGAGCAGATTATTCATGTGCTTCGTATACTCGGTTTTCAGAGCCGTATCGCGATCGAGTTTTCTTTCTAGACTGTAAAGTCGTCGTAACGCGTGAGCTCTGTTATCCGGGAGAGTTTCATCATCGGTACGCCATAATAGTCCCGCCCTATATCTATTTTCACCCGGTATTTTTCGACATGTTGATTTTAATAAATCTAACGCGCGCTGGTCGGGATCGGTACGCGGTAGTTTTTTTTCTATGCCTAGTGCCTCTATGTCGAAATGCTTCTTCATAAGCTCGACGGCGAGATCGTCCGCGGTCTTAGGCCGTGCGTGGCCTATGAAATTTATTGCCGCATCGCCTTTACGATGTGGCCCATGGAGTACCCATCCTAACTTCGTCAGACTCGCGACGGGTAGGTGAGGTTTACCGCTTAGAATTTGCCGTGTTACGATTAGATGCCAATTATCCTGTCCTATTAGTATGGTTGGAACCGCGGTGTCGTAGCATAGTTCGTCAATGACATTTGTTAGATGTTCGCATTGTTCGACTAATTTTCTGGACACCTCTTGCGATCCTACACCTATTCTTCTAATAGTCAGTGCTTCTATCGTTTCTAAATGACGACTGCAGTGACCTCTGATTCCGAAACGAATTGTATACGAATCTGTGTTGCTAACGGTACCGCCTATGCCTTGAATATCGAGCGTTTCCCCCCTCTGTTGGGGGGCTATCTTGACGGCCGTTTCGTGCAGGATCAGTGACATCGCTGCACCTTCGTCTAATAGCGCATGCGTATGCGCCACGCCTGACGGACCTGAGACTTCTACCGGAATAATTTTAAGATACGCCTGTGCTAGTCGTATCGTATTTACGCCTCCCGGTGAGGCCTTGTTACTTTGAGCGCTAGCCGTGGTTAAACTTAAACCGTGCAATAATTTGTGGTGGCCAGCCTCGCACTGGTTTACTCCACAAGCTACGTATTTACATTTGTACGGTCTACGATGCGCGAACCCTAGACACCTAACGCATAGCCGTGCATTTTTTACGAACTCCCATCTGTCGGCGACCGACGCGGTTATAAACTTCGCGCATGCGCTGACGTAATGGTTGTTGGCATTCTTGCATATAGGACACGAATCGCGCGGTACGCTGACGCTGGGCGAGCTTTGTTTCGGTCTAGCCCCGCTTGTATACTCGGGTTTCTTTTTTATTTCCCGCGGTTTCACTTGGGCTACCGTGGGATACCTCGAGCCTTTGCGCGGTGTCGCGTTATGTACTTCCGATTCAGAGTCGCTACTATTATCGCGATAAGACGGTGGCGCGTAATTTTGTCTAGATTCTCGTTTTGAGCTCTGTTCGAAAGCTACCGTATTCACGTGATTTCGCGACCTACTTTGTTTACCATGACTTACGCGTTTCGCGGCTTTGCTTATATCGTTCAAAAACTCGGAGATCGCGACTAAATCCGGTGTTTCGCTATTTGCTTGTTTATACTTTGCCCATTCGTAGCGCACAATTAAATTTAGTTTATTAACTATTTTATTTACAAGTTCCGGCGCGCACAAGTATTTTTCTTGTCTTAATGATTTTATCGTGGCCACGGCGTTGGCCACGTGCGCGGCGAATGTCGTTATATTACTATTATCTTCTGCCAGGCGGGGCATACGTTTGACATTATGCAGCTCGGTGAGGATTATTTCCTCAGGATCTCCGAACTGTCTTTCTAAAGCTTCTATTATTTCGTACGGGTCTTGCACCGTGTACATAATTGATTTGACGGCCGTTCGCGCTTCGCCTTTAAGGGCTCGCCTAATCCTACTGACGTTATTCACCGAGCTAAACATGGGCGCGGTGTCTTCGAATTCGGCGCGAAACGCGATCCATTCCGTAACGTTGCCGTCAAACGTGGGCAATTCGGGCGGTTTATGTATCACGGGAGTGTATTGCGTATACGGCACATTAATCGCTTGTGGTTGAGTTTGGCGGTATTTCTCGGCAACGGGTGCCGGCGGCGCGGCCTCGCGGGGCGACGGGAATTTGATATTCGCGACGGCTGGTTTTAACTGAACTTGTTGTTCCACCCAACCTCTGACTCGTTGCTCGGTTTTACTAATGTCGGATATGACACTGCCGCTCCCAGATCGGGCCTCGGCCTCGGCAATCTGGAGCCTTAACTTGGCAGTGTCACTCTGCTTTTGAGCAACGGCGAGGGCGGCTTTATGAACTTCGAGTTCTGCTAAGAGTACAGCAAGTTTATTATCGCGGTCACTTTTCGCGGGTTTATTATTTACCGGCGCGCGCTTGTTATTTTGCACTATATCGTCGTCGTTGCCTACTACGGTGCCCGACCTACTTCTAACCACTACCGTTTCGTTGATATCGCGATTCGACACTTCATCTTCCGACCGAACTTTTTTCCGACTATTGTTCTGATTGCCACTGGTGCCTCCGCTCTTTTGATGAGTTTCATAGGAGACAGTGGTGGTGTCGCCCGTTTGCGGCGTGGTCGTGGTGTCCCTCGACCCGGTGGTCGTGGGAGTGGGGACGCCTTGCCCCTGTTTCCGCGGTCGCAGAGTTCTTCCCGATTCGGACATCTTCTTTCTTCACTTTGACGCACGCGGGGGTAATTATGACTTTACCTACCTAACACCTATACGACGACGCTACCGATTGCAACGCCGACGTCCCTAAGCGTGGATCCCTCGATGCACTGAATCTCGCGCTTAGGCTAAGTGCAATGCCTTAAGCGTCCGAAAGCAGTGTGATGACGTCAACCATGTGACGCAATGCAACTAAAGTTGCCAGGACACGTACGTGGAGGAGACCTACAACACGTACGGTCCGACCAGCAAGCTGGTAAGGATGACGTCAACCGTGTGACGTAATGCAACTAAAGTTGCCAGGACACGTACGTGGAGGAAACCTACAACACGTACGGTCCGACCAGCAAGCTGGTAAGGTCCCTACCCTGAGCCGAGTTGCCTTCAAGCTCAGCGCGTACTTTTTTCTGTTTTGACAACCGGGCTTGCTCTGCACCTTCAGTCTTCGCTGCTATCCGGCTTCTGAAGGACCAAGTTGTGGGGTGTGGATGTATCTCGTTCTCTTGACGAAGACTGTCGTGATGCTCGATGACTCAGCTACTGCGGCTACCTCGGCTCAG
>JALPQI010021749.1:0-18686 GCA_025490895.1 Thaumatotibia leucotreta
GCTGAACTTGCTAAAGCGTTATCTGTGGTCCATCAGGATTTAGACGACGATAACCGAGACAAAGAAGACACACATAACAGGGTTATTCTAGAACCGCAGCAGGTTATTACTGGAATTGGTGTTGTTATGTGTTTGGCTATCCTAATGGGCAGTGTCTTGGGCAGGTCGTGATTTGAATTTGGAATGTAAATTAGAGGGTTTTTGTTTCAGCGATCCGTCTTTCTCTGTTCTTTTTGAATAGGGATGGCGACTTAACCCTTATTCATAAATAAAATACTCCCGTCTGAATGTAGCACACGGAGTAATTTTTTCCCGTATATTCGAGATTTTCTCGAAGGTAGTAGTGACAAGAAACTTTGTGTAGTATCGTTCATGCATTTTGCATTTCGTTGTGCATTCTCGAATACGGTATTCGGGATACGTGTGAACGTTATTATTCAAAGTCTATTGTCACTACTACGTTCGAGAAAATCTCGAATACGGTATACGGGTAAAAATACTCCGTGTGAATCTAGCCTAACTTAGCAAGACGATAAATATTATTCGTCCCTTTTTTATAAGGCCGAAAACCGTTAAGTATCATTTGTCCCTTTCGGTCTTATCAATATGTCTGTAAGATCGAAAGGGACGATACTTATCGGCATGATAACTGAGGAGACGTTTATGAATAAGGGGTGACTATTTTTTTTTATCTATCTGACTAACTCCATTTCTGACTAATTCTTTTCATTCAGTCGCCAGCCCTATTTTCGCCAAAGCGTGTGTCGATAGCACAGAATTCGCATGATAAAATTGGTTTTATATAAGTACCGTAAAACTATACAACTATGGTCCACAATTTCAACTCCTAATTTACCGCGTGTCAGCTACCTATTAGCAGAGTTGGGTAAAATCCGATTACTCTTTACGATTACTTTTGTGTGCGTACTTTGTAATCTAAATTACTTTTGTATGCGTACTTTGTAATCTAAATTGCTTTTGTATGCGTACTTTGTAATCTTAAATAAGTTTGTATGCGTACTTTGTAATCTAAATTACCTTTGTATGCGTACTTTGTAATATAAATTACTTTTGTATGCGTACTTTGTAATCTAAATTACATTTGTATGCGTACTTTGTAATCTAAATAACTTTTGAATGCGTACTTTGTAATCTAATTTACTTTTGTATGCGTACTTCGTAATCTGCAGAAGTAATCAGAACTTTTTGCCCAACGCTACCTATCAGGCGCGAATTTACGATCGGCCCGGCAGCGTTATACGATTACGATACGCTACAATGGATTCAGCCACAGTGACACTTCTGTTCGTATTTATTCGGTGGTTTTTGTTTTTTTTTTTTATTTATGTGCACTTTTCTCTAAAACTGCTCGATTAATTTAAGGTTTACAATTGAAGATATTCGATTATTTTCGACCACTTTGAGAATTTTTGGACTATTACATAGTTTTACGGTACCAATTACAATAATGCTTAATATGAATACAGGAATACCTTTTGTACCTTTAATTTTGACAGCTTAGGTTAGAATTTTACATTAAAAAATGTCCATACGGCTTCTAAGTTTTCTTGTGTATCCTCGTCCTGCCCAATGTGCTTTCTAAAGGACATATTCATTTTTTTACCAAGTATGAAAAACCCGGATAACGGTAAAATTTTTGTTTAATGTAAAATGTCATACAAATTAACTCCATTTATATTGTTCTAGTAATTTGGTTTAACCATTTGAACGCCTTTCTTCTCTCATCAAAAAGTGATCTAAAGTCGCGATTAAATATATCGGACCGTCCGGACCCGGAGTGTTCAAAATATCACCTCTAGGCACTGGTCTCACCGCGAGCTACTAAGCTATGAACTATCGCCTATAAACACATACATAATATACTCCCGTGTAAATAAACGAGACACGGCGATACTCGCCCGGCGATGATAGCTGATAGCTGAGCGAGTATCGCCGTGTCTCTTTTATTTACACGGGAGTGCGTATAGTTCGTAGTAGCCGAGGGGCGAATTTTCTTGACAGCTAGGGACTTCCTATATCGATGAACTCATTTATCGATATTAGTTCTACATACTAGTGACTGCAACCAACATTGTATGTATTTTTGGTAACTATGTATTGGTCTGAAGACAAGTATGAAAGTCACACTTAGCATCTTTAATCATTTTATATAATTTATGAGTGAAAATAAATAATTTAACGCGGGTCTAAGCTTCAACAATAAAAGATGGTACAGTTATGAAGAAAGTAATTGTGACGAATAAAATTTTAAAAACGTTTCCAATGAGAATGAGAAAATTTTATTGTTATCTTATTGCATTATACTCTTTTAATAATAAAATACTTTATAAACAAACTTATGTGTAATCGCTAGTATATAAAACTAATATCGATAAATGAATTTATCGATATAGGAAGTCCCTAGCTGTCAAGACGATTTGCCCCACGGAATCCGATGTCTGTTCATAGCTTAGTAGCTCGCGGTGAGACCACTGCCCTATCGTTATGGCAATAAAGGAGTGTTCAGATATTTTAGAACGCACCGGACGCTACGATATATCTGATATAGCGACTGTACACACCTATATCTCAACTAATGAACAACGAAAATAAACCTATCTATAAGCATGACAGTTACTTTGTCAGAACACTCGATGACCACTTTAGTACAGATGTAGTGCAAAATCCTTACTCTTCGGCTTTTCACGGAAACATCCGAATTCATATTGCTGTTACAATGAACTGAATTCCACTGAAGCTAATCGAGACAGAGAGATTAATTCGGGCGTTTCCGTGAAAAGCCGAACAGAATAGTACATTTCGATGTGCAAGTGCAAAGTTTTTTTAAGAAGTTTTGGAAGGAAAAGGACTTTTCCTGACTAGTGCGCAAAAACGAACTTTGCGCACGCTTCGCGCGCGGTAATTTCTCTTTTTGACGCACTTGTTGTGAAAAAAATCGTCCCTTACACGTGCAAAAATTTTTTTTGCACTAGTTAGGAAATGTACGCTTCACGTGCGCTAATTTCTCTTTTTAAGGCACTTGTTATGAAAAAGTTGTTCGATACACGTGTAAAAACTTATTTTTAACTCGGGTGATTGTCGCCCTCGTTTCATTTGAGCTCAAACTTTCACCCTCGTCGAAAAAAAATTTTTTTGCACTTATAACGAAATGTACTATTGCACTACATCTGTAACTGCTGGCGTGGTAGGCATGTCATTACATGACCACTTTAGTGGTTCTTGGCGTTCAAAGGGTTAAATAGGACGAGGCTACGACATCCCAAGTTGTTAATACTTTTACAGTGCAATTTTATAAATATTGGTGTGTAAGATTTAAAAATATCTGTTATATAGACTAAAAGTTTTCTGTAATACAACCACTAAATTGATTTTTTTGAGCAAATTCAGATACATGTTGTTGTCAATTTGTACAATTTACGTGATTATTTATTTAGTTGTATTTTGTCCCCATAACTTGCCTTTTTGATCTGTCTTAACGCGGGTAAGGGCAGCACCCCAACTGTCGAATTTGGCATCATCAAAACCCTAATTTCAATGGCACTATAACTTTAAACTGCAATATGAAGGGTCCACGGAAAAAACATGTCTAGTGCTTAAAATCAGGGTGATCACACCTTATTCTGTTAACCCTTAATTTGGCAAATTTCAAAAAAATCGTGCGTTCTAGCCTCCTCGCCATTGTATAGAGCAGAAAATTTTGTCTTAAAAAAAAAATACAAAAAGTGGGTCGAAGACCATGTTCATTGTGACGAACATTGCCAAATTAAGGGTTAAAAGTAAGGTGGTTTTTCCTTCCGTAATTTGAATTGACTAGACATGTTCTTCCCGTGGACCATTCATATAATGACGGTGTTTGTTAGTTTAATATTGCTGCTAAATATTATTTTCCCTGTTTTTAAAGTCAAAAAAATGTCATTGCCCATAGTGTGGATGTTAATTTGCGATTTGTTATAATATATAATTGAAACCTTCTAATATTGAAAAACTAATGTAGTCCCAAGCCGTCATCGCCGTTATGACATTTAAATAGAGATTTTTATGGGCATTCTCCGAGCGTTTCAACCGCCGTGACTACGGTGGCAACACCCGATTTTCGTGGGTATTTCATTTTTTTTTATATATTGGTAGTTGTCAACTACGTCTACCAATATGTCTAAAAGTTATTGCATCTCCCTTGGGATTCGTGTGATAAGGCTGCCTTCGAAGTCACGGCGGTTTAAACTCTCGGAGAAATGCCCTTATAACATATTGTTGCCGACGTCGATAAATGGGAGGCCTCCTTTATCTGTTCTTCTCAAAACCTGCTGTTTTAGTCGTAACATAGCTGTAGGTATAGAAACCAATAAAATTATTCCATGTTTGTATTTATTTCGGACACAATATATTGATGATTGTTGTTTGTGTGTTTTATTGTATTTCTCTTTAACCCTAAGTTCAAATCATTCGTTAACACGTTCGACGCCGGTGACACAGCGTGTGTGACCAACAAAATCTGATTCCTATGCCAGTGACACACATACGTGATCAGAGTAACCCTATTCTTATGCCACTAGCATAAATCAAGTTCTTCCTCCTATGCCAGTGCCATAGAAATACGAACGTTTTTGACACAAGTGCTGTGTCGGGTTATTCCCACCTGTTACCACCATCTTGACACCAGTGGTAACAACTGGGAATTTTTCCCACCAATGTCAAGTTGGTGGTAACAGGTGGGAATAACCCGCTGTGTCACTGGCATAAAAGTACAATCTGTTCATTCACACATGCGTGTTAATGGCATAGGAGTTCTATCAGATAATTTCGATCGGCATAGTATTAGCGCTTAGTGAAACCGTACTGGAGGCGAACGTGTTAAACCACGGACCGGAACCGTTATTTTCTCCATACAAAAAAACGGTTCTTTTTTCGGTTCATATATCAGTTATATAAATTCTAAGTTAATGGAGTAATTTAAAAATATGATATTGTACATTACATAAAACATATTGAGTAGCACATAAAGAGTAGGTATGAACTATTTTAACACGTTCGACGCCGGTGACACACATATGTGACCGAAAAAACTGTACTCCTATGCCAGTGACACACATACGTGATCAAAGTAATCTTATTCTTATGCCACTAGCATTAATCAAGTTCTCACTCCTATGCCAGTGGCATCGAAATACGAACGTTTTTGACACAGTACTGTGTCACCGGCATAGGAGTACAATTTTTTCGGTCACACATGCGTGTCACTGGCATAGGATTTCTATCAGATAATTTCGATCGGCATAGTATTAGCACTTAGTGAAACAGTACCGGAGGCGAACGTGTTAAAATATTGGGCTATTTCGAGGTTTTTGTAAAATAACGGTTCCGGTCCCTGCGTTAGGAACTGGTCGCACCGCGAGCTACTAAGCTATGAACTATCGGCTATAAACACGAACAAAAGATACGCACTCCCGTGTAAATAAAAGAGACACGGCGATACTCGCCCGGCGGTGATAGCTGATAGCTGGGCGAGTATCGCCGTGTCTCAAACCCTACGTTCGTCTCCCACTTTATTTATTTATTACGATGAACTTTCAGTATAGTACCAACATAGAAAAAATCTTAAAAAAAAATAACCCCTCATACAAAGTGAGTGATTAGTTAGAGTTCAATAGTATGGAAAAGTAAATTTTCCATGCACGCTTTCGATGTAGGTCCCATACTGAAATTACTGAAAGTTCATCATAATGGTTCGTAGACTCGGTAGCGGGAAGGAACGTAGTCCCTTTCCACCCTGTATAATCTACCTCACATAAGGGTATCGACGCCTTAAAGCTGGCCATTAGTCGACTATAACAAAATGTGGAATTCCTATAAACTGGTAGCTAGACTTATTAGTCGAGGAACCCATTATATTACAGAATCATATTTATTTTTCGTTGGAGGTTGACGATATTTGTCAATCGGGTATCAATTTAGCGTTTTGGTAAACGTACGTGTTGTGTGGCACAAGGGTGAAATAAAATTACCAATTTTTAAACGTTGTTTAAATGAATAGGTATAACAATTGTTTTTTAAAAATGTCTACTCATAACAATAATTTACCATGTATTGTTATTATGATTTGTTTATTGTTTCTTAATTATTATGTCTAATTTACCGGACATTCTACATTTAAGTAACTACATAATAGCGCTTCAAATTTACGAGTCTTACTTAAACTCAAAATGGAAAAAGTTATATTGCGGGACCTGACCCGTGTGTATTTTTTTACTGATTTGATAACGTATTTAGTCTTCTTGCATATTACTATATAATGGGCTGCTACTAACTGCGAACTTTGTATTTGTGCTTATTTTATACAATAAGCAATTTTACCAAACAAAGTTGGTTTTGCGGTTCTAAAATAAATTTAATGATTTATCATCACAGGTTCGTCTGGTGTTAGAGTTGTGATCAAAGAATACATTTTTTGCATGGGTCAAGAATGTAAGGCGACAAATTTTTTAAAGAAGCTAGATGAAGTTTTGAGTATTCTTACTGATTTTGCTACATTCCCATAAGATCAATCAAATGATGAACTTCTTCGTATATTTTCCCGCTTAAAGTCGGAATTTAAGACTAGGTCGGACTAGGACTTATAGTCGATATGCCAAAACAGGGATACCAGCAGACGTTTTTTTTCTTATCCCGAGATCTCTTCAAGTTTTGAATATCAAAAGGAAATCGACCACGATTTGACAAAGAGATTTGCTATTGAGCTGGAAGTCATCTCGAGTGGACAAAGAGTAGACCTAAGTAGTTTGAGTCATATTGCGACGATACGGCATTCTCTGTAGAGTATATGCTTGGAAGCAACTGACCCCAACTGTTTACAAAATTCAGATGCATGGATCTATTGTTATGAAGCATGCCCTTCTCCCCATAGGAAATTTATCGGAAGAAGCCGCAGAAGCCAGGAACAAGCACTTTGGAGAATTCAGGAATAGCTTTTCAAGAAAATTTTCGAGGGAGCAGTGTTACTGAGACGTTTTCAATCGGCTGTTACTTACTTCCGATCCACTTCTCAATAGCATCAGGCCTAAGCCACCGAAAATATTAAAACCTTTTAGCTCTGCTGCCAGAAATATGATGCTTTCCCCAGATATAGACACTAATGCTATATTGGATGATGATGATCTGACATTATATTTTGAGTAACGATCGGACGCATCATCTGAGTAAGAAAAACCATATATTTTGTTAATAGTTAATGTGTAAATACCTATGCAAAATTAATTTGACTTCCCCAATCAGGCCGCCAATAAGGTGTAAAAGCGGTCCAAAATAAATAAAAGATGGCCAACGGAGCAGAGGCAGACCAAAGAGGAGATGGCGGGACGACATGGACGCGTACGACGTGAGGTGGAGGGAACTGGCCATGGATAGGGACGATTGGAGGAAGAGAGGGGAGGCTTTTGCCCAGCAGTGGGACACCAAATAGGCTATGAAAAAAAAAAAATAAGAGTCATATTTAAGTACAAAATGCGAAAAAACGTAAAGAAATAATTATGGCCAGCTTTTTGAGTCAAATACCCCTGTGTGTGCCTGTATATTATTTGTTTCAATTTGACCCTCTTATTATGCTCCTAGCATAGACTATGGTCTATGCTAGGAGTGAGTAGGTGGCGCAGGACCGGTCATTGTGGCAATCTTTGGGGAGGCCTATGTTCAGCAGTGGACGTCATTCGGCTGATATGATGATGATGATGATTCATAGTCTTAGCAAGACAATAAGTATCGCTTGCCCCCTACTACGCTCTTATCAATGTCTATAAGGCACTGGTCTCACCGCGAGCTACTAAGCTATGAACTATCGGCTATAAACACGAACAAAAGATACGCACTCCGGTGTAAATAAAAGAGACACGGCGATACTCGCCCAGCTATCAGCTATCACCGCTGGGCGAGTATCGCCGGGTCTCTTATTTACACGGGAGTGCGTATCTTTTGTTCGTGTTTATAGCCGATAGTTCATAGCTTAGTAGCTCGCGGTGAGACCAGTGCCTTAAACTGAAAGGGACAAGTAGGTAAGTAAGCGACGACCTGGTAAAGGTTGCGGGTGTCCAATGGATGCGGACAGCTCACGACCGATCTTTGTGGAACTCTCTGGGGGAGGCCTATGTCCAGCAGTGGACGTCAATTGGCCGATGATGATGAAGTAGATAAGTTAAGAGGCGTTTATTAATATGGGGTTAGATCGCAATAAACAAGGATCGGACAAACGCCCGTCATTTTGAAAACATAACCCTGTTCTGTATCGTAGAGACTTCCTTATCTTATGATGTTGACATATTTTATTTAATAATGATGTTTTTATTTAAAATCACTAACACAAAGTGTTTATTTAGGAGATTCCAACTGTTTCTTACTTGTACAAGTTGTACATATCATGATTGAGACCAATAAACTATTTAAGTAAAAATAATTAATATACGCGATATACATAATCCGTTGAAATAGTTTTATTTCATGAATAATTACCGCACTAACCGATGAAGATATTATACAATCATTATCAACATCATCATCATCAGCCTATGTTAGTTCACTGCTGGACGTAGGCCTCTCCTATTAACTATGCGTATAGACGCATTAGGAGGTAAATGCCCATAATCGCCACGCTGGGCAAGCGGATTGGCGATCGCAGTAATGTGTCCATGTCCACTATGATGATTATACAATCAATACATCGAAATTCAATATCAAAAATTCTAAATCGGGTATGGTTCTGAAATTCACAATCATGATGTGTAGAAGTAAATAGGAGTTGCGATCTCTTAAAATTTTACTTTGTGATAATATTATTAAAAAAAATATCTTATAAAATAAAATAAGTTAACATCATAAGATAAAAAAGTCTCTACTGTAAGGAACAGGGTTATGTTTTCAAAATGACGGGCGTTTGTCCGATCCTTGGCAATAAATAAGGTGCTAAATATATTACCATTGCCCTAGGGTGCGACTCCACTGAAGCGGAGCGGAGCGGAGCTGTGGGAGCTCGGCCAATGAGACCGCATCACAGCGTTTCGAATTCGAATTTGAAGAATGTAATTGGTCAATTTTTCACAGCACCGCTCCGCTCTGCGTCAGTTTTTCAACACATTAAAGGTTAACATGGACACCCCGCTCAAGAATCCACTCAGTTTGCACACTAAGGAATAAAAAATAAATGAAACAAATTTTAGTCTCATAGTTTTTACTAAATACATCAATAGATATAATTTGTCACATTGATATCCATAAATCTTATAAAATAGTAATACTTTTATTTGATGGAAATATATTTATTTATAACAGTATTTAATGAACCAATCGCTAGTGGCAAAATTAGGATAGTCAGAAAAGCAGTTAAAATGGCGCCAAATTAAACATTTCTATAGAGAATTTGCCGCTTTATTCTTCTGATAAGTTGCTTTGATATACATTTGAAAGATCCACGGAAAAAAACATCTCCAGTACTTAAAAAAATCAGGGCACACCTTATTCTGTTAAAAGTAAGGTGGTTTTTCCTTCTGTAATTTGAATTCACTAGACATGTTCTTTCCGTGGACCCTTCATTTGTACTTCATTGATATACAGGATGCCCGCGAGGAAAGGGAAAAAATTCAACAGCGGATTTCTGACCTTTGAAGTTAAAAATGTCATATGAAGTTTTCTGGATTCAGTCTATTTTAAGAGAATTTTTTTTTCTTAAAACCGTTTTAGACCGTTACGCTATGATAAACGCATTTTATGAAACGATTTTGTCACCATGTTGTCTTAGTCTTGTCACACTTAATTGACAGAAATCAAATGATCAAAAACATTTTTAACTACCTAGCATACGTAAAAAAACTTTCCTTTGGTCCGTTTTCGTAATTATGGTTTCGTAGTTAGCTACGTAAGAAGAATTATTTTTCACTGTTTTGTAATTGATTACCAAAGCGGAATTTAATTTCTGCATTCGTAATCTGTTTCGTAGTTGACTACGAAACAGGAATTTATTTTTATTTTTTCGCAGTCATTTGGCTACGAATCGAGAATTATTTTTCACTGTTTGGTAATTCATTATGAAAAAAGAATTTATTCCTTTTTAGTAATTGAGTTTCGTAGTTATCTTGGATAAAATATGTTTTTGCAGGTAGTCACTGAGTTGTCTACAAAATGTTATTTCTTGGAGTTTCGTAATTAATTAATTCAGTTTTGCGATTAATTAAATAAATAACCATGAACGCTAAATAAATTTTAATTTAAATAATTTTTATCGGAACTTTCATAGCTAGCTTTATATTTCCACAAAATGGAATAATAAATTTAATATAGTTTGTACCAAATTATTAATACGTAGTAGGGATGCTTTTTTCTATTGTTGGTACATATGTAGTACATACAAAAAAATATATATTAGGGCTACCAATATCGGTATTTTTTGTACGAACAATACCGCGATCCCGGTATTAAAAAATATGTTTTTGCAGGTAGTCACTGAGTTGTCTACAAAATGTTATTTCTTGGAGTTTCGTAATTAATTAATTCAGTTTTGCGATTAATTAAATAAATAACCATGAACGCTAAATAAATTTTAATTTAAATAATTTTTATCGGAACTTTCATAGCTAGCTTTATATTTCCACAAAATGGAATAATAAATTTAATATAGTTTGTACCAAATTATTAATACGTAGTAGGGATGCTTTTTTCTATTGTTGGTACATATGTAGTACATACAAAAAAATATATATTAGGGCTACCAATATCGGTATTTTTTGTACGAACAATACCGCGATCCCGGTATTGCTCATACAAAATACCGGAATCAGAAGTCCTGATAATATGCACCTACCCAATCAAATAAAAGGTGTCTTATGAAAAAAACGTGACAAATTATGACATAGCATGCAGCAAAAGATTAATAATATACAAAGTGGCCAAAAAACCTCACTGGCAACGGAAAAACACTTATTTTCTGGCTACAGTTTATACAAGCAATCCATTTTATTCTGTTTAAAATCCTCAGCGGGGATTTACTAGATGCCGACTGCTCACGATCGATCTTTAAGGCATGATCACTGAGGGCGGCCTATGTCCAGCAGCAGTGGAAATCTATCGCCTAAAAATTATAATGAAAATGGCTAAACCGAACAATGATCTCAAAAACAGTTTAGGCAGTTTATGAAAATTAACTAAAGCAGTAATTTCTTTTTTCGTAATCAATTATCAAATAAGAAAAGCAAATAATTTTTTGGTAACTAACTACGAAAGAAGAATAAGTAAGCAATTACGAAAATGGAAAATAAATTCCGCTATGGTAATCAATTACGAAACGGCGAAAAATAATTCCTCTTACGTAGCTAACTACGAAACCATAATTACGAAAACGGACCAAAGGAAAACTTTAAAGTGCATTTTTTGCGATAGTTTGATTAATAAAATCCTTTTTTGTCTAGTAAGATATTCAAAATACCAAAAAAAACTAAAAAAAAACCTTTTTTTGCAGATTTCACAAAAATTCTTTTAACATTTTTTGCTTCTTTTAGTTTCAGGGATATACTGTTAGAATTTTTCCATTTCCTTGTGGGCACCTTGTATGTCAACGTTGCTCCAGTAGATACCCAAGAATGTTTTCAAAGTGTCAGACATAATGTTCCGATGTTAACTATTTCGAACATGGCTGGTATATAAAAAATAGAAGTTTTTAAATATTACCAATCGACATCTTGTTCATTAAATACAGCCATTCAATAATTATTATGTCAGTTACTACTTGACAATCTGTCAAAACGTAAGCTGGGTAAACTGAAACTGTTCAGGATATAAACAACAGTTATTTCCGATTTCATTTAAAGTTGCCTTAGAGGCAAAGTTAGTTTTTATTTAGACATTTTTTTATTGTTAGGTAATAATGTAGAAAATATATTTAAAAACATTGTATACATATATTTTAGTAATTCAATAACAACCGAAGTGGAAATAATATTTCTACTCAATTAAATTGTGGTGCTATACTATCATAGCCGTGTGTCATACATTAAATTACACTATAAATAGACAGTTATGTTACTAACCAACATGTATATTGCACGAAATTACAAAGATATATTTAGAAATATGAGAAATAGGTAAATGCATGCGCCAAGTTATAATAATAGTTAGTAATTCCAACATTAATTCGCTTGGGGCAAAGTGACACGTTGTTTTCTATCAGTTTGTACAAACAATGCTCTGTTGTGTATATCTAAGTCATTATTAGGTCATAAATATTTTACGTCACTATATAAAACTGAAACGCAAAAACTGCGTTGGTATGTTATTCACCGAACATTACTAAATTTCCTGTCGACATGACAGCAGAGTTGGGAAGAAGTATTCCGTTTACTCCTTCCGATTAGTTTTATATGTGTACTTTGTAATCTAGATTACATAGAAACAATAGTACATTACATCAGAGGCCAGCATGCAATGAGGATTTCCTGCCAAGTTGGTATATAGAATGGATAGGTAACGAAGCCGGGAATTCATTTTCACGCCTAGGCATGTATAGTGCTTTTCTCAAACATACAAAAAAATGACAATGTTGTCGAAATTAAAAAAAAAGTTACTTTGCAGGCCTAGGCCTGAAAAGTGTTATGAAATTCCATTTCCATCCCAGTGAGTTGCGCCCTAAAAGCTCAGAGTCTATTTTAAGGAACGTAAAGACAATATTTCATAGCATGGTTGAGAAAATTCATTTTACAGAAGTTAAAATTACTTTTTACCCAACTCTACACGACAGTACGAGATACGTTTTCAAATCAGTGATGAAATATCTTTGTAATTTCAAGCAATTCAACAATATTTTAGAGCCTAAAATTAGGCCTCAATAAGCTCACACATAGATCTTTGAAACTTAATTGTTTAATCACATTTCTGATGTACAGTCGGTGAGATGGCACCATTTATTTACATTAAGCTTAAATAGCCACCAGCTTAAATAGCAAGAGACGAAAATAAAACGTTTCGACTTAAAAACCTTAACAACAGTGTGAAATATTTCTTCAGTTTTGTTCACCACATTTTCTTGGCTTTAGCGATTGCAACATTTTATAAGAAAACCAATACAAAAACTCCCAGTCGTCTATCGTATTTAGTTTCTGAGAAAAAAAATGTTTAAGATTACATTTATGACGTCATCAAAACATGTTTGTATTTTTATTTCCTCTAAATGCAAAATTAATGCGATAATATTTTTTCTGTGTTTTGAAGGAACGATATTGAACCAAATAAAAAAAATACAGGACTGCATAATTGATCATTTTGATGATATTACGTCTTTTTGCTTTTTTTTATAAAATCAATTTTTTTAATGATTTATTGACGGTCGCATTTTATTTTAGATCTAAAAAACGTATGAGTAGTGTACCTATTATGTACCAAATTTTCACAATTTTATCATGTCGGACCTAGGACTTATAGCGTTTCTATGGTTTTGGCTCATTTCTATGTTAATAGGGTTGTCACAATCTGAAAACTGGCTATTATTATGTCGGGCCATGGCTTAGTGTAGTAGTTGCTAGTCTGTTCCAATAAGTGGACGCAAGCTAAATCTGTCTTATCGCTCAGTCGCTTACGTCCTTTTTACTAACTATTTTTTGCGAAAACTCAAAAAGCTGAAAACAATATTTATTGTAATAAGAATATTTATCAAACCTCCAGAAAAGTCCGCTACCGTTAAAAGCATTTTTGGTAAAGCTGAAACGGAGACGCTTCGCTCGCCCAAGGATTTTTATGTCTATTTTCTTCATAATAAAGACGTTCATCAACTGCGAGAGCCAAGCCAAGTTCTCGTCTTCATTAATTTCGGGTATTACTGAAGCATGTCGTTCAGAAGGCTTTAAAACTGTCACAACTTTATCCGGTAAAGTAGTAGTTTTTGTTTATAACGTCGGTCTTTGAGAGACAAATCCGAAGAATCGAGAGCACGCCGAAAAAGACGAAAATTGTAGTCTTCCTGTCTACCTTTCGAGAGTGGTGCTCACGAGCATACTGCCAACATTTAGTACGGGATTCGCCGGCTTGGTCGGACAGCATTGCCACTGGCAAAGGATTCATCTCAATGAGTTTCCAACCGTGCATTACAATTTTGTGCATTGTGACTCACATAAAATATACCAGTCATATGCCATTACACAGTTTTCAGCCACAGATGTACAAAATACACGGAAAGCGTTAGCAACATAGCTGCTACTAAAATGGTGTGAAAATCGTCGACAAGCCACGGCTCTATACCTGAGTATTCCGGCATAAATCTTACGATTTTTTTTCTGAAAATGCTGTCTGAGCAGTATTTCCGTCATTAGTGGTGCCCGAATTTGGTCTAACAACTTAAAACTTAAAACAACGTAAAACTTAACTAATGCATCTCAACTCATGTGCATCGCGATAGACGCAACCGAATGGCCAAACACTTATTATGACTGAAACAGGAAAGTCTCATTAAATGGTACCTAAGTACTATGCCTATGACCAACGACCAATAAGCGGACTCATCTTCATAGCTACCAGAGAATAAATAAATGAAGAGTCCCCGGAAAGAACGTGTCTAGTCAATTAAAATTACAGAAGGAAAAACCACCTTACATTTGATAGAATAAGGTGTGAATTTGCCCTGGTTTTTTAAGCACTGGACATGTTTTAGGGTCCGTGGACCCTTCAAATAGCCTACAGTATTTCAAATATTAATAAAATAAATAAGGGCTTGTGCTTCTCACGCGAGGGCCTATAGGGGAGGAGGGGGTCCAAGAAAAAATCACGAAAGATCACGATAGGTTTACAAGGAGACTTCACGTGTAGTTTTCGACGATGAACAAACTAAGAAAAAATATTGAGTGGGATGAAAAACTATCGAAAGCCTGCAGAGCATGATGGTAAGAGCTATGCTCTATTTCTGCTCCGCCAGTCACTTGGTATTACACCGACTCTTAAGGGCTTCAGAAACCTGCCATTTGACATGTATTGTCCAAGCCCCAAGGACCAAAGGCCAGTACTGGGAGACTGTGCGCGGACTGTGGCATGTATTTCTGCGCAAAAAAAAAAGTGCAATTGCACAGAGCCGTGAACAAGAGGCTCTAGGGGTAGAAGTAGTTCGACCAACACGAATCCTAGATCCCAAAAGGAGGTCCTTTGCGTGATCCGGGAAAACGATGACGCCGAGTGGCAAGATGAAGATGATGTCGAAGAAGTTTCGCCCGCTACATGCATGCTGGTAAAAGTGTGACCTGTTGTGGCGATTGTAACTAACCAGGATAATCCCTGGACCGACGAATAGTTAATAAATAAACCTTAAGATTTTTAACGTATTACAAGTTATTTTCTACCTGTCCTTCAAGTAGCACATATAGTACCTACTAGGAATCACATTACACTCACGTTTAATAGGTACATATTGTAATTGACATTCATGACGGAATTTCGCGAAATTAAAAGAATTCTTAAAATTTAGTTGAATGAGACTGCAGGGGGGGGGAGTTAGCCAAGAAACTCACCAAACATGTAATCTTGTACACTTGAAAAGTGACAACCCTGACTGAATTATTTAAAAATTCATATCTCGCTAGTCCTGCAATATTTGCATTTGCTTTTTTTTCACGAGTAGAGCATTTTATGTAGTATTCGTTAGTTTTAAAATAAAATGCGACCGTCGAGGGATTATCGAGGAAAAAAATGTTTTTTAATTGTAAGAAAATTTGCGACACCGTCCTCTAGAGTCATCAATTTTAATGTTTGATAAATGATATCGGTGTATTAAAATTACCTTAATATAAACACGTAAAAATGATTTTAAAAAAATAGGCATTAAATATGAGTAAATTTACTTTTCAGGTTTCTATGGACTTCTATGGATGTTTATTTCTTTTTTGAAATTATCCAAAACTATGATACATAGACCTACGGGAGTTTCAATGTTCGCTGTTATTTGACATGGCAGATAAATTAAACAATTAATCACACTTTCGCAAAATTGAGGAAAAATTCCACACTGTGGCAAAGATGCGAATAAAACTTGCCATATAGCAAATTTTATTTGTATCTTTGTGAAAGTTGTTGGTGGATTTTTTTACAAGTAAAAACGTAAAAAAAAACTTATCTCCGACTATACACCAACTTATTAATAATTCACCATTTAATTTATACGTAATCTACCTGCGACCATATATAACATCGACGTCTAACGCCAGCTCAAAAATGCCCCCAAAAGCAATTGTTCAATTGTGCCAAGATGGGCAGGACATAGTGGTTTTCTTAACACCGCGCATATTTGGGCGCAACA
This sequence comes from Thaumatotibia leucotreta, assembly GCA_025490895.1. Classification (NCBI taxonomy): domain Eukaryota; kingdom Metazoa; phylum Arthropoda; class Insecta; order Lepidoptera; family Tortricidae; genus Thaumatotibia; species Thaumatotibia leucotreta. The sequence continues at coordinate 16,322 of JALPQI010021749.1, forward strand.
ACTTTGACAAATGTTTATAGAACATGTCAAAGTTGTGATTGGTCCATCAAAAATTTGATGGACCAATCACAACTATTTTTAAATAGCGGTTTAAGTTTTTATAGGTTGATATTGACACTCATTACCGTAATGCATTAAAAAGGGGGTGACACTTGTCAACTAAAATTCAGGACCGTTTTTGAAAGGCAATTTAATATGGCGTGCGGCTTCGATGTTTTATTTGTTCGTAGTAATCTACAACTATACACATTTATTAAATACATATAAATAACAAAGATTGCTTATTGCCTGTGTGTGAATCAACATAATACTCGTTGTTTAAACCACTATTATGTTTTAACTCTTAATTCGACAACATTACGAGACAAATGACGAGTATGTCTCTTTCACTTCGTTTACGCCTTGGTTAGAGCGACGAGGACAGATGTTTTAAGTTTGCGATAGGCCTACTGTAAATACCCCCTCATAAACGTCTCTTAAGTTAACAGGCCGATAAGATAAGTATCGTTTGTCCCTTTCGGTCTTATAGGCATATTATTAAGACCGAAAGAGACAAACAATACTTATCGGCTTCCCCCTTATTCATAAACGTCTGCTAACTTAACAAGCCGCTAAGTATTGTTTGTAACTTTTGCTCTTATGAACACATTGTTAAGACCGAAAGGGACAAACAATTATTAGCGGCTTGTTAAGTTATCAGACGTTTATGAATAAGAGGGTAAGTTATGTAACATTTATGAATATAGGTACTTTAAGCTACTTATCGCTTTTTAACTAGAATTATTACGACTATTGAGTGCTAAGTAGGTGCGAACACATGTCTATTATTTGTTTGTGTCGAGTTAAGGGTTAAATAAATAAAAAAATGCGTCAATTCCATTTCATTGTTAGCTTTTTTGTAAATAGGGCAAATTTGCCCACATTCATTATGAATTAAAATTATAATTTAGATACAAACATTGCCTAACGGATTTTGGCCACATTTCATAAACAGTGTTATAAAAACCTATTTAACGTTTTGTTGCATCGGTATCTGAAGCTTAATACTATAAAAATGTTAAAAAAATCGACGAACGTCAATTATATTATAATGTAACACATACAATATAAATTAATTTGTACTAAAATGTTTCGTAAATATAGGCTTTACTTATAATCTATACTTTTCAGACACAAACGGAAAGACGAGAACTATATATCGTCGGCTAACAACCAGAGCTCACTAAGTAACAAATAAAATAACTACTTGATATAAAGCTCGTATCTCGCTCATTTGCTGGTGGAAGGACCTCGTGAAGGGTCCGTCCGGATAGCTACCACCGTCTTACCCGTTAACCTGCCGCTAAATAGCAGTGTTTGCACTGCTGTGTTTCGGTTTGGGGATAAGATAGCCGGTGTAATTACTGGCATAGATAGAGTCCATGTAAGTCCTCTGGGTAGGCAGCGCATAGGCGATTTTTTTATCACTATGTCCATGGGCCTCAGTTCCTGCTCTCTATCAGGTGGGCTGAAAGCTCAGTTGTCTACCTTCGTCACATAAAAAAAATCTCAATTCTGATTCAATACTGTTTTTCATAGTGATTTTTGAAAAATTATTAAAAAAATCATTTCTAATTACATTGTTAATAAACAGTTTCATGTATTAAAAATCTATTAAAAAATGATTACTTATGTCAATTATATTTCAATAATAAATCCAATATTCAAACATAAAATGGGGTAGTATTCCGGGTGTCTTAAGGCTATGCGACATGACGATGAAATGCCCTAAATATTTTTGACATATCGATCGCCAATCCGCCCTTATACTGGGGAGACCTATGTCCAGCAGTGGACGTCTATCGGATAATAATGTCGCCAAAAATGAAATAAAAAAGAAATAGTATACATACAGGGTCGCGTTTTATAAAGTTACAAATTACAATTTCGCTGTTTGCCTCTCTAACGCACGCACTTATTGGCTAGAAAGAGAGGCAAACAGCGAAATTGTAAATTGTAACTTTATAAAACGCGACCCAGGTATCTCAGAATAAAGTTATTATTAGTCAATTAAAATAACGTATTCTTAAAGCACTGGATTAATAACACAAATTATTTGTGCATTGCGTATGTTTGTGCATTATGTTATAATATTTTACGACATATTTAAAATATATTACGACACAAATAGAGAGCATATTGAGTCAAATACAACTAGCGTTGAAAAACCGGAAAAAATCGAGTCTTTCTTCCGGATTTTTACCAATTTTTTTTTATTTTCGGATTTTGTACGATGTGTCATTACAATGACAATTGCATGACAACGATGTCAAAGTTAATACCCCCAAATAAAAAAAATTAAACCGACTTCAACCGCTTGAAACCT
>JALPQI010021750.1:0-21884 GCA_025490895.1 Thaumatotibia leucotreta
TAAATGAAAACTCATTGAACAGATTCTAGTACCTCTTTTACGTACCACTTAACTGGAACTGGCCACTTCACGTCGATAAATTAAATACTTGACTGTCAATGTCATCTTATTTTCCGTTGGATTGTGTCGTTTGATGACATGACAGACACAGTGTTATTGTGACATGTGATAATGCACATGATGGTTTTTTTTAGACGAAATTATAATTATTTTTTTTGTTAAGAAAATTAAATCAAAAAAGTTACATGAAAAGATTTCTTAATTTATATTTAAAGTTAATTATTTTAATGTAAAGTATCATGTGTTAAAATATCTGCAACTAATAAATTAGGACCTTATATACATGCTAAGCAGGCCTTATTAGGCGCTCTCAAGCACTAGTTAACTACGTTGAAGGCCTGGTTTTTGGGAACAAAACCCTCAGCATGTGCCATTACTATAAGCATTATAGATTAAAAATAAATATAGATTAAATGGGTCAACCACTTTTTTTCTTGTTATTCTGTCACATCACCCAGGGGACAACAGTAGGATAGTTTGTTAGAAGAAAGTATCATGCACACTCTACTATCATGATGAGTGGATGACCCACCTTGGAAAGGCCACATAACTGTCAAAAAATTCAAACTTTTGTCAATTCGAATGCTGCCAAACTGATTTTAAGGGTGACCCAGGAGAACGTAACCATGGCAACGAGTGACATAAAAAAGTGATTGACCCAAATAATAGTGTATTATTTTCCATTGCTCGAACAAATTCGTGGTTTGTACAATCGGCATCAAATATATCGTAGCATCCGGAGCGTTCAAAAATATCTGAACACGCCTTTATTGCCGTAACGCTAGAGGCGTGTTCAGATATTTTTGAGCGCTCCGGACGCTACGATATATCTGATGGCGACCGTATAACCTACTAGTAACGCTGGCGGCATTTCCACGTTGAATAGTTTGAATAGTCGTAGACAGTATTTGCACCAGGAAGGAATCTGCAGTGTTATTCACTAAGGAAACCGCCTTGCTGTCAGCGCTGTGTCAGCGCTGCGGCAGCGTCGAGCCTAAAAATGGTATTCACTAATGTACTTTAAACGACACTAGCGCTCGGCGACGAATGCGGCATGAGCTGGAACTACACTGCGTCGAGAGTTTGACGTTTAATGTACGAACTTCGTTTTCTCTAACGAAAAACAGCGACGAACTCGCCCACAACCTCGCTCACAGCCTCGATTCCTAATGTCAAATCAAACAGCTAGGATTTTAGACAAGGCTGTCTCGACGTCGAGCTCGTTGACGAACGCAGCGTCGAATGTGTGAATAAGAGAATAGCATAGCAGGAAGGAATCTGAGCGGGGATGTTTCCCATTGTTAGGGTGCAGCTCCACCTACGCGGAGCGGGGTGTTGTGCAAAATTGACCAATTACATTCTTCAAATTCGAATTCGAAACACTGTGATGCGGTGTCATTGGCCGAGCTGGGTCAAACGCAAACCCACGTTCGGAGTCTTTCCGGTGGACAATCTAAAAGTTAAGGCCTATAAAGCTTGATTTTCTTATGAAAGCCTTATCTTCATTAAGACGTACTCCTTTTTCACTGCGTTGTATGATAAAAATCATTACTACCTGTCCACAGGCTGTTAACTATCGACCACAGGAAAAAAAAAGTGCGTGTTCAGCTGAACTGTAGAGCCCCTCTTTCCTGTGGCCTATAGTAAGCAACTGGTAGGAGTGTAGTCGTGATTTTTATCATACAATTCAATTGGAAAGGAGTGCCTTTAAATGACAATAAGGGTTTAGTAAGAAAATTAACTCTCATAGCCCTTAACTTTTAAAATGTCCACCGGAAAGACTCATAACATGATTTTAAGTTTGACCCAGCTACCACAGCTCCGCTCCGCTCCGCGTAAGTGGAGCCGCGCCCTAACAATGGGAAACATCCCCGCTCAGATTCCTTCCTGGTGCAAACTGCAAATACGTATACTGTCTAGGACTATTCAACGTGGAAATACCGCCAGCGTTACTAGTAGGTATTTCTTCACTGTATCGCAATAGTGATGCGTTGTGTCTTTAGTTACGTCAACCAGACAAAATTTCATTGGATATTCAAGCACCTCATTATAATTTACCTACTTGTAACAAATTCTACGCGTATTTTATATTATCTTCTTGTTTTCAGATACATCAAATGCCAGAGGTAACAATCCTTGATATTATATTGTTTTAAACTTTCACAATTATCAGTATTATCACTCATATTTAACGACACACGGGACTTAATTATCTTTTTCTACTCGTCGGCGTCGACTGTAATGTTTGAATGAATATCACATATACAAAATTATAATCGTATACATTTGCATCGACTTCGCAACTCAACTATAGTTAACTCAAACAATAAAACTATGAAAACGGATAAACTCGCATATATTAATTAACTTTAAGAAAATATATTTAAGTAAATAACTATATATTTAAATATTTAATTTAAGAAAATATTATATAATGAACTCATTATATGTACAACGGGATTGGTCAAATTTATTACAGTTGCCTACTTACAGCGGGCAACTGTAATAAATTTGACCAATCGCGTGCCAGCAAAAAAGACATCAACATTCTGCACTTTGTTTTAGCGTATTTAAATATTTCATTATTTATAATTTTGTTTACTTATTTTTACTGACTCGTAAAAAAAGTATTGTACACAATAATGTTATAATCAAGCTTTCCCATCTCGTATCTTACTTAGGCCCCTCAGCAAGCTTCGTACCCTAAAGACGGTGCTCGACTGAAAAACTCTCTATTATAACACTATTGTGTAAAATACTAATACGAAGTAGTGTAAAGCAGGCACAGAGTTATTCTGAGTCTAAACCGAGCATGGCCCGACATGCTGTAAGTAACTCATTATGCATATACAGTGTGTGGCCTACAACCGGGGCGAAAATTTAAATGGTGCATTAATAAGCTAAGCAACAATCATTTCCACATAAGTATAGTCATTAAAAAAAAATTGTAATTTTTTCCTTGGAAATTTTGTTATTATGGGTTCTTTTACTTGACTTAAAAGTTATTAATAACTTATCATTTTTGTAACATTGAAAAATGTACAAAAACTTTAAAAAAAACGTACCAAATTAGTGTAAAAATAAAACCAAAATAACTATTATGACTCAGTACCTGGGTGCTTAGCCAAGATGCCAAGCGCTAGCGCTTAGTAGCGTAACGTATAAATAATAAAATAAATAAATAATAAATAAATAAATATCTTGGGACATCTTACACAAATCAACCTAGTCCCACGGTAAGCTCAATTAAGGCTTGTGTTGTGGGTACCAGGCGATGATATATATAATAGATAGATACGTATAGATACTTAGATACATACACAGCCATGACCAAGGAACAAACATTTGTGATAAATAAATACACAAAGAATGCCCTCGCCGGGATTCGAACCCGGAACCTCCAGCTTCGTAGGCAGGGTCACTACCAACTAGGCTACAGAGGCTGACATAGGTACGTAGTTTTCCCTCTCTGTCACTCTTTCATATTAGTGCGACAAAGACAGTTAGCTGCGATTAACGATGAAGCGCTAGCGATTGGCAACTTGGCTAAGCACCCTGGTATACTATCTTGATGTCTTGCGACTGACAAGCTACGATATCGTGATGCCGAGATCCAGTACTTCGTGTCCATAACTTTGAATAACAATATCTCCGAGCTTATAAATTTTTAAACATCGGGACCTTTACAGTATTATAGCGGATAACCTAAGGAGTCACCCATTTCATTTTTCTCCCGTGTTCAAGGCCACACACTGTATTATACCCTCTTGATTTCAGACGCCAATCCAAGCGGCAGAGGTAACCCATCATATTAATTATACGAGGTGGTGTAAAGCAGGCAAAGAAAAAAGATTACTTGAAATTATTTAATACAAGATCATCTGGTACCAATTAGAATTTCACGCAACACGATTGGCCCGGCAGCGTTTTACAATACGCAAGAACTATGGATTTTTTAGTACAGATGGTGCCTTTTTTAGGCTCTAGTGCGAGAAGTGGGCCATTTTACGTCAGGTCCACAACTTCAGAGGGCCATCTGCAGTAAAAAACATCGTAAGAGACACGTGCAAAAACTAAATTCGTAACTCGTATTGATTTAAAACACTCCCTGTCGGTCGTGTTTTAAAACATCGCCACTTGTTTCGAATTTCATGTTTTCACACTTGTGTCGTAATGTACTATTTTAGCCTGCAGTCTATCAGCTATAACAGGGAACAAAAGATAAGCGCTCCCGTGCAAATAAAACAGACACGGCGATGTTTATGCCAGCCTTCCACTGCGAGCGGAGATAGCTCGTTAACGACTCCGTTTCATGTTCATCGCTTGCGAAATGTTAGTATGCAGTTTAAGACTGCCAGCGTCACCAGCGGTGTGGGTTATTCGCGGATCGTCTAGAACGCAAAATGACAAGTGTGTTGTTTTGCCTACATTGCAGTTTGACCATCGAGAATAATGCCGAAACCTTAGATCGACTTGAAAGCAAATTACCCAACACGCAGAACGACAAGAACGCATTTTGCCTACTTTTGTCTTTTGTTTTTGCGAGTACAGTCACAAACAGTCACTAGGTATAGGTTGGTTAGGCTCGTTAGGTATCTGCAAATGGCCGAAGGCCAAACTGCACAGGATAGGAGCCCCGCGTATGCGGGGCTCCGTCGATATCGCTTTAAAGTTATGATAAAACGGAAAAAATACTGTAGACTTTTGCGTTGTAGACCAGTCGCTACTAACCCTTTGTATGCAAAAAATATATTTTCTACTTATTATCTGAAAAGGAATCATCAATATTGGTGATTAATAACTAATGACTCACGCCATCTGGTTCATCTTTTGATTCGGTATCATTAAACTTTTGCACTCATCTGTTCAGACATTTTGCGTTTTAGTCATAGTGCTATGAAGGCAGTATACGAAGTAGGCATTTTGCGTTTTAGTCAATTTGAGATTTAGACCGATTGCACGTTGAATAAACTGCAGTTTAGGCAAAACAACAAACTAGTCATTTTGCGTTCTAGACGAACTCGCAAAAACAAAAGACAAACGTAGGCAAAATGCGTTCTTGTCGTTCTGCGTGTTGGGTAATTTGCTTTCAAGTCGATCTAAGGTTTCGGCATTATTCTCGATGGTCAAACTGCAATGTAGGCAAAACAACACACTTGTCATTTTGCGTTCTAGACGATCCGCGAATAACCCAAAAGAACGGTTCTTTTTTCGTTCTTCGGTTATATAAAATTCTAAGTTAATGGAGTGATTTAAAAATAGAATGTTACAAATGACAAAGAGTTTAAAACACTTTAAAATATTGATAGGTAGATCGAGTTTTTTTTTTAAATACCGGACCCGGTCCCTGATACAAAGCATGCTAAGTTTGGTTTCCAGGCGAGGCAAGTACCTGTATTGCTTTTCTCAAACTTGCACTAAATAACAATTCGCTTTTTTACCCGGCCTTTGACATTAGGTAGATATGTTTTTACGGTGTTTTGCCAAAATGTTCTTTCACTGTCAAATAAGTTTACTTCCGGTACTTACAGTAGCGATCAAAAGTATTTTGACAAATAAAGATAATGTAGTATTTTTGTGAATTGAGTTAATATTTAATAATAATTTTGTAATTACATTTTCTAACCCTATCCTTTTTACGTTCCCACTGAGATATCTAAAAACAAACTACAAACTGAAAAGAAAATCATAAATAATACACTTTAGGACGATCAAAAGTATTTTGACATTTGAATAAAATTAGTAAGAAGGTCAACATTTGAACATTTGCTTAATATTTGGTTGCGTATCCTTTGGACTTTTCAACAGCAGCACATCGAGTCGGCGTGGAGTCCACTAACTTCTGTCGTATACAGAAGTTCATATGGTATTCTTGCCCAATCTGACTTTAGTGCTAGAAAAAATCTTCCTTATTGGAATAATTTCTCTGTCTCACTCTGCGATCCAGCTCTTCCCATAGGTGCTCGATTGGATTAAGATCAGCACTTTGACTCGGCCTCTCGAAAACCTTGACTTTTTTACGTTTTAAAAATGCCTTGATATGGTTTGATTTATGCTTAGGGTCGATATCGTGTTGAAAAACCCATCGAGGTGGCATATTTTCTTTGGCATAAGGTATCATGTGTGTATTAAGTGTATTTTCAAACACAAATCCATCCATAATCTATTCGAACGAGAGGTCCGATCGAGTCCGTGACGAGAAAAAACATCCTCAGACCATTACGTTACCGCCACTATGCTTGACTGTGGGTACTTAGTATCGCACATCGTGTCTTTTATTATGTGGACGACGTACATACTTTATTCCATCCGACGACATTAAATTGAACTTATTTATTTAATCTTTATTGCAAAAATAAAATAGTACTCCCGTCGCTCCATAGAATTTTGGACCACTCAGTACTTGTCCACGATTTGTGTCTTAGTGCAAACGCTAATCGCTCCTTCTTGTTTTTTGCCGATATAAGTGGCTTTTTATATGAGCGTCGACCATGAAACCCTTGCTCCGTTAGGAGTCGTTTGACAGTAGATACATGAATATTTACGTTGTAATTGTCTTTCAGCTCGTCCTTGATTGTCACTGCAGTTTTCCGCGGATCTTCTACAGACAGTTTTTTTATTAAATGATCAGTTTTCGACGTGGTTTTTCGAGGACGACCGCTTCTAGGCTTATTGTTGACGCCTTTTCGATCCTTTAATTGCTTATTCCAGACACTAACAAGTTGCCGTGATATATGAAAAGTTCGCGAAACTTCAGTCTGCGACTTGCCTTTTTTGAGTGCAGTTGCAAAGGCTTGTTTTAAATCGTTTTAATATTCTTTACATTTCGACATGTTATATAAAGTCTAGGCCTTAATTTATTCAGAAAATATTTTCATCTCGTAAGACTATTCTCAATAAAACTGAATAAAGGAATGGTGTCAAAATATTTTTGAACCAACAAGATGTACGTTTTTATGGCCAGGTCCTAAATATAGTTCAAGGAGCTAACCTTTTTGTGTATTTCAAAGAAGTTATAAGCCATTAATAACCACGGCATTAACTAATTTGGAAAAACTTATCTAACTTGTGCAATATCCAAACTTTTGTTGATGTCAAAATACTTATGATCGCTACTGTATGAAACTCCATTACATATCACGTCTAGTCACTGGATGCTTAGCCAAGTTGCCAATCGCTTGCGCTTAGTAGCGTATCGTAGTTTTCCCTCTCTGTCACTCTTTCATATTACACGCGACAAAAACAGTTAGCTGCCTTTCGTTTACGATTGACTATTAAGCGCTAGCGATTGGCAACTTGGCTAAGCACCCTGAACCACCGATATGGTACAGTCACCATCAGCTGTATCTCACGAGCTGGAGTGTTCACAAATATCTGAGCATGCCTCTATTACGCCGCGGCCACGACATCGGTCTAAGGCGACCGGCTTAGCGGAAATCGTATGGTACTCCCTCTCGTACCCATATCGGCATCCCGCTCCAACTCATGGATTCGCTCGCCGCTGGTCGCCTTAGACTAATGTCGTGGCCGGGCCGTTATAATGGTTTAAATGAGCACTGTGGCAGCTCCGACATATGATGGTGACTGTACTTTCGGGTCCAATTTGACGTATAGATCTAACAACGTATAACGTATGTATTATCAAACCGGAATCGTAGGCTTAGCACAGGATTGGTGTGACAATATGTCGCCGCGAGATGGACTATCCATCCCTCTTTTAGTCATATAGTTAGTAAAAGATGAAAAATATATCTCGCGGTGACATACTGACATACCAATCATGTGCTAAGCATACAGAAGGGGATTCGAGAGTAGGTACTGTTGACATAACAAATGACATAGCATTTACCAAGAAAAAAGTTGTTTATACATGTAGTGAGCGATTTAATCTATTGTTTGTAAGTCTCTGGCACTTAAACTATGAATATAATGAATATAACTATGATATGAATATATCCCAGATTGACTTATACACTGTTGTGTCAACAGTACTTTTGAATCCCATTCTAATCGCTGTTTGATAATAACATGTTGTGTCAACATAATATCATTGCAAGTTTGAGAAAAATAAATAATGTAAGTGAAAACGGTACATTCTGTTGTTAATTAAATACAATTAAGCTTTCAAGATTTCATGTTAACTAAAATTTGTTAGGATAAAAACATATTATATTATAACTCCTTTCCAATAAACAGAATTTTAATAGAGCTTGATCTCGCATAATTGTTAGAAAATAAATATACATTTTGCTACCTACTCGTTTGACCTCATGTCACATCTTATTTTATACTTTCAGAATAAGGAGTTGTTAGCGCTTGTAAGTATTCTGAGTTTTATAAATTAATAAGTAATTTTAAAGTACAATTTGTAAACTGTAAGTACCTATTTAAAAGTTATCCATGGCTATTCAGCGTGGAAATGCCAGCGTTATGGGTACTTTTGCACCGGAAACAGCAAGGGACGGGGTTGTAATTGTAATGTGATAAGCTGTGTGTGTGTATTGAATGTAAATTTAATTTTAGTAATTTGTGTTAGTTCTAAGCTATTTAAAATATAATTATCGTTTTATGATGGCCTCCATAGCTCAGTCGGCAGTGAGAAAATGCAGAAGTTAATGAAGATTATGACGAGTAACAACTCCAATCCCGTGTAAATTGCGATCTGAGTTTTCACAGTCTAATCGTATAACTACTTAAGTAGAAAATCAAGCTTGAAATAGTGTCAATAGATTGGTTAATTTGGATAGGGAGCGCCTAAATTACGTATACGACATTTTTATCCAAATAAAACGTTTTACGATGTTTTAGACTAGAGTCAGATCCAATTTTATGGTACTGATACTATCGTAAAAGGACGTATTGAAGGTTATACGTCTTTTTTTGCTTTGTACTTGTCTTATACGTTCTTTTAGGTAGACACTGTGAATAATATTAAGTTCTTGTTAAAGATTAAAAAGACTTATAGCTAACATATACGTCCTTTTAGTTTTGACTAGGTCAAAAGTCGCCTTTTAGATTAGGAACTCTTGCAAAATTGATGTGTATACGGCTTTTTTAATGAATTTATCTCGAGAACTAAGCCTTCTAGAAGAAAATGGACCACATAGTTCGATGCGGCTTAATCTGGACATTACAAATATCTCAAAAAGTCAATTTCGCCAAAATGTCAAAAGACGGCCTTTTAGCCAATGACATTAAATAGTGGCAAGCAAAGTGGCACTGAAAGTCATTTCTATCATGTTTCAGTTGAAGCTAATAACGCTCACTTAAAATAAACTATAATAAAAAAAACTCAAAGAATAAAAAACTTTGTGAAGTGAGCAATAAGTGTCAAATTTGCGAACAACACCGCAAAATAGTAGAAACTTTTTATGTTTAAGGAATAATGATGCTATACCGTAAGGTGACCAAATGTCAACTGTCAGAACTGAATAGCGGAGCAAAAGGTCCGCAATATTTACTTCTGCAGCCCATTTTTTGGGGCCATTTTTTTTAGCTGTTTGGGGATCCACTTATATATTCTAAATCAATGCTTTTAGCTTATGACGGCAGCATATGGTTTAACCATATGAATATACTCTGTTCAACCTGCTTATCAGGGAAAAAGGCGGCAAATTATTTTTTTATGGACAAACTGCTCTTCACGCCTAAATTTTAGAAATTTGCCGCCTGTTTCTACATACAAGTCGTTTAGACACAGTATTTATTACCTATATTTATATCATCATCATCATCAAATCAGCCGAAAGACGTCCACTGCCGAACATAGGCCTCCCCCAAAGATTGCCACAAAGACCGGTTCTGCGCCACCCGCATCCAGCGGACTCCTGCGACCTTCACCAGGTCATCAGTCCACCTTGTGGGGGGCCTACCCACGCTACTCCTTCCGGTACATGAATATTAAACTAATATAATAATCTTTATTTCCAGATGATACCTACAATTGTCGACAAAATCCTTAATATGACTGTAGCAGGTTAATCAACACCGAAGACAAGTTAATACAATTTTCCTGTTACATAATAAATGCTTTCAGAATGTAACGTAAAAAGTTTTTCTTTTACACTCAACATTAATTCCAACTTCGAATATACCTTTAAATAAATAAATATCTTGGGACATCTTACACAAATCGACTTAGTCCCACGGTAAGCTCAATTAAGGCTTGTGATGTGCGTACTAAGCGACGATATATATAATATACATAGATAGATACATACAGAGTGTCCCATAAATAATGGATCATCCTGACTCCCGAGGTAGGTCGACCGAGGTACCTAAACCAACATAACATGACCGTAGTAACTTGGACGGTTTTTGAGATATTGCCAATTTTACGTTTTTTTCAAACTTGCCCTCTTTTTTACACATTAAGTACTACAATTTGCTTGAATAGCTTTTGTGCTATTAATTTTTCTTCATAACTTTATCAGAAATAGTTAAATTTTATAGGAGGAGTCGGGTAGAAAGAAAAAATATGATATATGTAAATGCTTTATTTACTTGCTTGGTTAATTATAATGTGACCTTATAACTTAAGATATTGGATGCAGCCATTTCATTGTACAAACGAATCACACAAATTTGGACACGCGCATTTCACAACACATTTTATTTATATGTATAAAACTCATCGATATTCTAGTTTTACTACTACTTCACTCTCAACTCCAAAAACGCCTATTTCATTATTATTGCACACCACTGAAAATAACTAATATAACTATAGAGCGGGGTTTTGAAATACTCTTTGAACATAGGTACAATAAAAAATATTATGTACCATATTTCTTCATACATTCTCTAAAACAACTTTTGTATACTACAATAGTACAGTCGAGTTCATAAATTGTATACACAATTTTACACCTTAATTCAGTGGATTAAGATAAAGAAATGTGTACACATTTCTGAACTCGAGTGTACTCCAAATATAATACCCGCTTAATGTAGTTAGTTTTCATCAGTGGTGTCACATGCGTGTTGTCAGGTCTTACAGAAAGACAACGACACGATATTTCTAATCAGGCTTTGTAAATAGTGTAAAATATTAAATTCATATTTATCAAACCAAGGTTGATCATTATCACAATTCGTAATAAAATTTTAAGTGAAAAAAATATAAATACATATTTCAAAACACACGAAAGTGTTGATGTATGAGGAACAGTATTTGTAAATGACAAATGTAATTAAAAGGGTTGCTCGAATATTATTGTTTAATTATATGTATATTTGATAGATTTACAAAATTAAGGCAAACATGCGTACGGGCAATGTAAAGTTGCCCCTAAATACATATATAGCTAATAATGGTAACATTACTATTATATAACATTAGGTATATAAGCGTGCTTATAAAAAATAAGTTAATCCTTCGACCTTATGGGTAAACATTTAATTTTAATGCATTTATGTAAATTACATTGCACAAGTTAATAATTTGTGACATCGGTAATAATCTAGCTATCCCAATAATACAGGGTTCTCACATTTCTTTTACATTTTCGAAGTAATTAAATCTGAACCAAGTGTCAGTGTGACGATTTTCAAATTTCAAGTTTACAAAAGTACAATATAGAACCTCGTAAAATTGGAGCGAAGTGTCACTTTTATTTTCATTGTGTTACGTTTAGTAACACAAATGTAGAAGTATCTTAATATATGGTGTGACACACATTATGTAGTATCCTTGGATATTAATTAATATTAATATATTCAATGCTTTATAATAATTTAACGTTTTAGCTGAAAATTTTTTCCATGCCAATATAATATGTGTCAATGCTTGTTACGCAATACAATAATACAAATAGCTATTTCATAGTGTACTTCTAAACCACATCTTAAGAATAGATGCTTATTTCCACACACTCTTAACACGCATTTGAGAGTTCTCGATAGTTCTTAAACTAAAAAATATGAGCACTCGTTTAATTGGCATTTCCTCTTGATGCGAATTGACTGTATATTTAAGGTACATTTTAATACAATTGTCCATTAACACAGATTTGTTATTCAGTCTCTTGCAAGGCACTAGAAAAAAGTGAGCCTCACTGAAGTAATGTTACACTAGAAAACATGTAATACAGACGTTCCTTCTTGTTATATTCCAAATGGTACCGTCTGGTTTTATAATGCGCGTATATATTTCCTTGTATTACGTTTTGTTATCTTGTATTACATTTTTCTATGTCACAATACATATTTGTAAGCTTCACCCAAAACTACCTTGAAAATAAGCTGCCGAATATAATATTGTTATCATAAAGAACTTGGCACAGTGTTTTTTTATTGTCGAAGGTAATACCTAATGAAAATATTAATTCATACACTTTATACTAAAAATACTGTGATTTCTTATTCACGAATCGAAAATATTCGATATAAAACACATAATGTTGACGAAATTAAAGACAAATATATCTACCGATCCAAATTTTGGATATTTCATGCGCTATCTATGCAAAGCAAAAGTATTGTTAGGCCAAGGCAAATATTTCGGTGCCAATTTAAATGTTACAAATATTTTTACTAAAACATTCACAGGATAATAACATTACCTGAGTTTAGTGTGTTTCCAATAACTTGATAAAGTTTACACGAAAAAAATTTT
The DNA here is from genome assembly GCA_025490895.1 of Thaumatotibia leucotreta. Taxonomy (NCBI): domain Eukaryota; kingdom Metazoa; phylum Arthropoda; class Insecta; order Lepidoptera; family Tortricidae; genus Thaumatotibia; species Thaumatotibia leucotreta. The sequence continues at coordinate 12,677 of JALPQI010021750.1, forward strand.
CGTAACGTACCTAAACTCCACAAATCTTCAAACTACTCCTCGGCAAAAACAACTAAGGCTGACCATCGACCTTAGACATTTGCAAGAAATATGGTGTTCAGAGCAAAAATTCCCATACCAAATGTCAGTCTGACTTCTCATATTACCATATTGATATTATGAACACAACAGTAAACAAACAGATCTGTTTGTAACCTTTTCACGTTAAAACCGATGGTTCGATTTAGTCAAAATTTGGTATGGAGATTGACACCCATACATAGTATACTTTTTATCGCGCAAATCGGCTGTGTGCAGGCGAAGTCACGCGCAACTAGTAAATCAATAATATATCATAGCTATGGCCATAATTCAGTCAAGATAGTCCGTATACCCTTGAGCACCAGTGAAGACGACGTCGATCCATATCCTGGCCGCTTCGCCGGACGGAGCCATGAGGTAGTACCGGCGCTGTCTGGTCTTCACTATGAAGGTGGTTTGAGGATTGGGAGACTTGGAGGTGTTGCCGTGATCGAGGTATACTTCTTCGATTACCTGAACAAATGCAAATGAATACTTGTTATTATAAACAGCAGAGTTGGGCATTATCTAGATAATTAGTTATCTAGATATTATTTCAAATAAAATCATCTCAAATAAATTTATTTGAAGATAATTCAATTGCATATATTTTAGTTGACAACTCTTTTATTCAGATAAATTATCTAGATGAAGATAACGGCCCTCGTTTGTTCTTGAAGTAAGCTCAGATAAAACGTCAGGTCAAACCGTCACTATGACATTGCTCATTAAAGTAAACTTAAGTGAAGATAATTCATCTTTTATTTCAAACGTCAAATAAATTATTTAGATAAACGTTGATTCATCTAGATAAATTCAAAATAACAAATGAAGGATTATTTAATTATTTAAATGAAAGATGATTTAGTCATCGATCCGGTTATTTGTAAAAAGATAATTTTTGCCCAACTCTGATGATGATGAGTCCGACCGATTTCGGCCATGACGACCTCTTCGACTCCTAATCGGTATTTTTGCGCTCATGCGCTCGCAGATGGCTAATATAACCTATCTTTGCGGCGAAACTCCGTGCACATTGAGGACACGTAAGTACCCTGTTTACATAATTATATGTGATAGCAGCAGGTGGACGAGCCTTGAGCTGGTCGCGTTTGACGTCAAGGTCAATTTTACGTTGATCCTCGAACTCCCGCACCTTGTTGTTAACCAACCTGCGCCATTCTGGCCGCTGTGCTGCCAGACGCTCCCATCGAGAGGGCTCTATATTACAATTCTTCAAGTGACGTTTTTGGACATCCTTGTACCGGAGGAGTTGACCGCCATGCTGTCGCTTGCCCTCCTCCAGCTCAGAGTATAATATACGCTTTGCCACTCTCTCCTCCGCCATACGCGATACGTGACCACACCACCGAAGCTGCCGACGCATTAAATAAGATTCAATGCCACCAACATTGGCTCGTCGCAGAATATCGGTATTACGCACTCTGTCGGACCATCTAATCTTCATGATGGCACGGAGGCATTTGAGGTGGAAACGATCCAGAGTGCGTATGTGGCGACGATACACGCACCACGTCTCGGAGGAATATAAGAGGTTTGGCAGCACAATTGCCATGTAGACCGATATCTTGGTGGCCAACTTAAGATCGTGTGAGCAGAAGACCTTGGAACACAGCTTGCCAAATGCTGCAGCTGCAGCACCAAGCCTGCTGTTGATCTCAGCATCAAGGTCACACTTAGTTGTTACAGTGTTTCCCAGGTAGCGAAACTTTCCGACCTGCTTCAGCACGTCGTCACCAAGCTTTATGACCAGTGTCTCGTGCCCGTGATTATCCAGGGACATCACCTCTGTCTTCGTGACACTGATCTTTAGGCCGAACTTACAGCAGGCATGGTGAAAAGCGGACATCAGCTGTTGCAGGCCGTCTGCGGATTCTGCTAGGAAGCACAAGTCGTCAGCATACATAATCTCAGAGATCAATGCATACGAGACTTTTGTATGGGCCTTAAGTCTAGCCAGGTTGAAAAGACTGCCGTCTGTTCGGAAGCGGATGCGGACTCCTTGGGAAACTGTTTGTAAGACCTCTCTAACTGCCACTGCAAAGTTAGTTGGGCACTATTTGCCCAACTCTGATAAACAGAGATCGGACAAATAGGTGGCATTGTTCGCAATAATATGGACAGGACTCCAAAATTGGTTAACTTAACACGTTCGCATTCGGTACTGTTTCACTGTGCTAATACTATGCCCATCGAACTCCTATGCCAGTGACACGCATGTGTGACAGAAAAAATGTACTCCTATGCCGGGGACACAGCACTTGTGTCAAAAACGTTCGCATCTCTATGCCACTGGCATAGGAGTAGGAACTTGATTTAAGCCCCATTTAGACGGTGCGAGTTTCTCGCCTCGACCATGCAATTATCGTAGCACGAGAAAAAATATCGTATCATGTAAACTATTTGTACGATATCGCACGAGAAGATGCGATAATTGCCTCGCCTGTGATGATTGGACATATCCGTCTAAACAAGATCTGAATGCGAGAATCGTATTTCGAGTTCATGTACTAACTAACTAGAGCTGGAAACAATTACGCTGTTCCTCTTTGCTCTCCATGGTCTTCAACATCAGGTTCACTCCACTCCACCAAAATTATGGCTTCCACGAGAAAATGCTCAAGTTACATATGAAAAGCCTCAAATCGCAATGCCCATGCCGTTTAAGGAGTTCTCTCAATTCCTCATTATCCCCAAAACCAGACCTTGAAGTTATTTCATAAAAAGCTAATGATAAAAGTCTGAAATCAGATGGAATTGGTCTTCTTTCTAAAAATATATCTATTTCAGATAAAAAAGGAATTAACAAAATCGGTTTAGTAATGACGGTAATAAACATTAAAAAAAATATTTAAAATACATTCGCACGAAATGAAAACTCTCCTTTTGAGATATAGAAGTAGTTTGTATAACAGTATGCTGGTAATGATAAGATAAGCAACTAATCACGTTGTAAGTTGACAGGTAAATCTCGTATGAAAATCGGTTCGCACCGATTCGTGCGATACTCGCTCGTTCGTGAAAAAATGTCATACGAGAACGCGTTTAGACCAGTCGAGAAATAGTAAGCAAATATCTCACTAGAATGCAGCTCCCCGTGTAAACTATTTTGCCTGGCGATAATCTCCGTATGAGTATCGAACGACATAATCGTAGGCGAGTTTTTGTTTCTCGCATGAATGTAAACATTTTTATACGATAATGTCATACGATTTCTCGCCCCAAATCATGCGAGTAACTTGCACCGTGTAAATGGGCCTTTATGCTAGTGGCACAAGAATAAGATTACTTTGATCACGACTAGGGCTGCCAACTGTCCCGCTATATGCGGGACGTCCCGTTTCTGGGGCCCTAAAGTATGCGTCCCGCAAAGGGTTCGCGCGGGACGCCGATTGTCCCGCTTTTTAGGGAATACTAAACTGGAAATACTAAAATAATATGAATATGTAAATGAGAGCAATTTAAGATTGCGTCATGTTAATTTGAAAGTACCGCGACGTCCGCGACTATAGCGTGCGAGCACCGTGCACTGAAGAACGTGTATACTGCCAAAATATGAATGATTGCAATGGGTATGTTAGGTGCATCTAAATCGAACCGATCTGAAATTAATGATTGTTTTTTAAAGTAATTGTCATGATAATTTGTAATAGGTGTTTCTAAAGTTGTGTAACTTTATGCTTTTAGGATACCTCAAAAAGAAAAAAACCGAACCCTTAAAATCCTATAATATCGCTTGTCTGCCTGTCTGTCCGTCTGTTACAGCCGATTTGCTCCGAAACTACTGGACCGATTGAGGTGGAATTTGGTACACATGTGTAAGTTGGTGATGGTCGTGGAACGTTAATCACTGAATTTCGAATATTAGGGCTGCTTTAGAAAATTGTGAAATAAAAAAAGTGTCTTATTGAGAGGATTTTCATTTTTTATTTTATTATTTGAGATATGCAAATAACACTGAAGTTATTTAAATAATAGGCGGAAAGAACCATTCGGAACCCCCATTCTCCGAAACTACAGTAGGTACTTAAATTTGGCAAAAATATAGAAAATACATAGTAGGGTGGATCGATTTTTTTATTTTTGGAAATTCATAAAATAATCTTTATGGATCGATACTTCGTGGCTAGAGAAACAAAAAATATTATGATCATTTTTGGATTTACTTTCATTTTGTACTTCGTTTATAGGCCCAAAGATCGACTCTATTTTTAAGGTTTTTTTAAGAAAAGTCAGTAGTTCGTGGATATTTTCCGTTTTACTTTTATGTAGAAACAAAATAACATTATTTGTCATAAATTTAGAATTTGCACAATTTAATTACATGAAAATTATAACTAGTATCGGCAATAACTGATTTTCAACTTTGAGGCTCTTGCGGCAGTACTTGCCAAATGGCTACCGGAAAAAGATATATTGTTAAAGAATGTTAGTTTTTATGACCATCATTTTATTGGCCCGCGCTTCCAAAAATCCGAAAAAAATTTTTTTTTTCATACTTCAATGTATGAACCAAAATTTTTTTTCAAGAATTTCTGAAACGCGGCCCTATAAGAATAATCTGTCTAAAAAGTAACATCTTCAACAATATACCTTTTTCCGATAATCATTCGGGAAGTACTGCCGCAAGAGCCTCGAAGTTGAAAATCATTTTTTGGAGATACTGCTAACAATGTTCATATAATTAAACCACGCAAATCTAAAATTTATGCAAAACAATCTTATTTTGGTTATCCATAAAATTAAAACAGAAAATATCCATGCTGATCTGAGTTTTCTTAAAAAAACCTCAAAAATAAGGCCGATCTTCGGGCCTCTAAATGGGGTCCAAAATGATAAAATATCCAAAAATGGTCGTACTATTTTTTGTTTCTCTAGCCACATAGTATCGATTCGTAAAGATTATTTAATGATTATCCGAAAATAAAAAAATCGATCCACCCTAATACATAGTTCCTTCGTATCTAGTAGTTTACAGAAAAACCGGTAGTCTGTATTTTTTTTTATATTTCGTGTTACGGAACCCTTTGTGTACGAGTTTGACTCGCACTTGGCCGGTTTTTATAATTTAATACACTTTCGTGCTTGTGTCCCGCATTTTATAGCCAAGTCCCGCAATTTATTCGCGAATGTACCGCATGTCTGTGATTTTTGGTTGGCAGCCCTAATCACGACGTATGTGTGTCACTGGCATAGGAGTCAGATCTTATAGATCACTCAGTGCTTGATAATGGAGACATGTCTCTCCGACACATGTCACGCATAGTAACTAAAATATATATGAGTGTCGCAGTTTAATTATATTTCCTCAAACATACAATGAAATATTGTCTTTACGTTCCTTAAAATAGACTCTGAAGTATCGGTTTTAGGGCGGAGTAACTCACTGGGATGGAAATGGAGTTTCATAACACTTTTCAGGCCTAGGCCAGCAAAGTAACTTTTTTTTTAATTTCGATAACATTGTCATTTTTTTTTGTATTTCTTTGTATGTTTGAGAAAAGCACTAGGTATACATGAGAAAAGCACTAGGCGTGAAAACGGATTCCCGGCCTCGTACTTATCCGGATCCTCATTTTGCCTCTGATGTAATGTACTATATTTGGTATCTGATTGTGTACTTGCCTGGAAATACGCGCCGCCCCGCGGTTTTCTCTCGCTTTTATCCCAATAGTAAACGAACGTCTTCGATTCTCGATCGAAGACAAACCATCTGGAACATGCAGAAACACGTTTTTATTGATGACGGAGCAAAATTTAAATCTTAGCATAAGAAAACGAAGAATCTATATCGACACTGGTGCAGTTGCTGGTGGTAGGACAGGTGCAGGTTCGCCCGGATAAGGGTGTTTCATTTTTGAAAATTGTGAAATTTTCTCTGTCTTTGCTCACGCCCTAAGTTTCTCTGATATAAAAATGATATATTTAAAATTTTATTGAGATTGGATAACGTTTAGAGGTTGCACACTTTTGAAAGTGGAAAGCCCCATACATTACGAAAAAAAATACTTTGTTATAAATTAATCAAATATAATTAACCAACACTAAAAAAGAATGGAAAAGTCGAATTTAATTTCATATATTAAAAATGAGAACTTATTCTTTGGAAGTAGGTATAAATTGTAAAAAATATTTATAGGGCACTTTTATGAAAACCTAATTCCCAGTGTTTTACTAGTTTCATAACTATAATAGATTAGTGTACTATATGTAAACATCCAATTATGGCCTAAAATTAAGTAAAAAACCGGGATCTAGGTTACTTTATAAATAATACCATATTAAGGTTATAGTAAATTCGCACACGTGCTTAAAGAATAAAATCTTTTTTTTATATTTGACGATAGAATCTACTTTCCCAAATAATTTTAGTGTTGGTTCATTCTTTTTTATGAATTTATAACAAAGTATTTTTTTTTCGTAATGTATGGGGCTTTGGCTCCACTTTCAAAAGTGTGCAACCTCTAAACGTTATCCAATCTCAATAAAATTTTAAATATATCATTTTTATATCAGAGAAACTTAGGGCGTGAGCAAAGACAGAGAAAATTTCACAATTTTCAAAAATGAAACACCGTACCGGATAGCTACCACCGTCTTACCCGTTAACCTGCCGCTAAATAGCAGTGTTTGCACTGCTGTCTTTCGGTTTGGGGGTAAGATAGCCGGTGTAATTACTGGCATAGATAGAGGCAATACATCTAAGCCCTCAGGGTAGGCAGCGTATAGGCGATTTTTTGGTCACTATGTCCATGGGCCTCAGTTCCTGCTTTCCATCAGGTGGGCTAATAGCTCAGTTCTCTATATTCGTCACATAAAAAAAAAACACAAATTAATGCAATACTGAACGTTATTAAATGATCATTTGGGCATTTTCTAAAGCCTATGTTTAACGTTACACGTCAATTTCAAGTGATTAAGTTTTTATTATAACAGACTAGAATACTTTGTCGTGAAAGATTCTCAAAATAAGAGTTAACACAATCTCGGTCTTATCACCAACTTAGTTAAAATTATATTAATATTAATTAAAAATATAGATATTTTTTGGCATTAACGGAAACCAATCTACGAACGTGTTTTAAGATAAGTGTTAAAGACAACAAATGCGATTGAAAGTCAGCCATATTTGTTTACATTATTTTCGTTTTTCAGCGCTAGCTTTAGAAGCATGTATAGGTAGGTATAAATCATCATAATCAGCCTATGATAGTCCACTGCTGGACGTCGGCCTCTCCTATGAACTATGCGTATTAGACGCATTAGGAGGTAATTGCCCATAATCGCCACGCTGGGCAAGCGGATTGGCGATCGCAGTAATGTGTGGACACATTACTGCGATGAATGGTTGACTGGTAGAGAATGCCTTAAGGCATTAAGTCCGCCATTTGTACTTTTATTTTTTTGTAACTGTGCAATAAAGGTTAAATAAGTAAATAAATAAATAAGTGTCACTTACCATTATTTGATAAAAGATTGGTGATGGGCAGCAGCGTCATCATCGCAGTAATGTGTAATAAGTTTTCTGTTTGACCCAATGGTCCACAGATCAGTATAGATAGCTAACGGAGGCATGGAACATGTCGCAGCGTTATGGCCCATTGGCCTTTATAAGTGTGACAGATGCGCGCCCTATGAGCCAGTCGCAACTTACCCGCGACTGCAGAATGAGCTCGGACATATCCACAAAATGCCGCATTGTGCCGTTATTTCTTGTAAAAATAGGAGTGTAAATAAAAATTTCAAGGAGTATAGAGTCACGTACCACATGTAAGTATTGATTTTTTTAGTTATTACTTGACAAAACCATGTATTTTTACAAATAATATATAACAACAAACCGCTGACATAAATGTCATAATGATTTGTCTTGGGCGTACCAATTGGTTGAACTATTCAGTGACAAATTGTATGTGCGTTTTACATTGACGGCTTAGAATAGCAAGCAAGTTGCAATTTGGTAAGCGACCGTGCATTGTATCGAATTGCTAGCGATATTCACAACCGTACTATCATTTCTTGGTACGGCCGCTGCGAGCAGGCCGCGAACTAGAGGTACGATCAGTCATGCCGATAATAAATAAAATAAACGTCGATAAATTGTTGATGTATTTGATCATATTAAATTTTTCTTACATATTTTGACCTTTGTATCAATATCTTATCCTTATAAAGGTAAAACAATATAAATGGATTATATCGCGTTTATTAATTATTTTGGGCCTCTTACAATAACCGTTGTCAAAAGTTGAAATTGTTTTATTTAAATATGTGACCATCGCGGAAACGGAAGATAACATTATCTTTATTAAGGGTACGCCCGTCTAAATAATTATTTGTCCATTTGATTCCCAGCAACAAATCAGATAATGTCGTTAATAAATTGCTTCGTTCATCATATTCAAATAGGAAGCAGGGGTAATATCGGTCACTGGGTAATGGCAGTCACCACAATAACTAGATAAAACTACTGTATATAATGGCGGCGTGTGAGAAGAAGGGCGCGGGGAGTGACGCTTGAGCAAGTGGCGACTGGTCCTGACAGTCCGGCCAAAACATGTGAGAGTGACAGTTGTGTAATTGTTTCGAGCTTTTTCGATCTTATTTTTCGCTGGATGTTTTTATCGGTAAGTTCAAATTTGACTTATTTTCCTGTTATGTATGTCGTTATTCTTATTATAATACTAATAAAGTTATAGGCAAGGTTGTTATTGTTGCATAATTTCACGTGTAAAATTTTAAATTTTTTATTTAATACGAAACGGCCGTTTGGGGTAATAACGCTCAGATGAACGCCATTACCCCCGAGTGAACGCCATTGACGAGTTATATTATTCCTTACAGAAATGCCCAGAAATCGTCGTGCTCAGAAAGCAGTTTTAGAAGAAAAAGAAAATCGAAAAAATACATTAGAAGGACAAAATAATCAAAAAGATAGGGTTTAAACAAGAAGAGATCTTAGGAACAAAACACAACATTCTAACATATCAGCAGTAACGGTTTTGAAAAATAAGAACAGCAATAAAAAAGGTGAGAATAATAAAAATTTAAAAGCACCCAAAAGAAGAAAAGGATACAGACGTAAAGTTTTACAAGAATGTACATCATGATATTGAATTGAACCAAA
>JALPQI010021751.1:0-21607 GCA_025490895.1 Thaumatotibia leucotreta
GATCCTGCAGCAGATTATGAACATCACCGACCAGAGCTTAGACGAGGCGCAGGCTCGTAAGCACACGCTCAACTGCCACAGGATGAAGCCAGCACTATTCTCAGTGCTGTGCGAGATCAAAGAAAAGACAGGTCAGTTTGATTCGTGGTTGACTGTTTTATTGATCACATACAAATTCAACTATTGTTATAATTTTACTGTCTACCCTTCACTCGATAAAAGCTCACGAATTGTTAATACCAGTAGCGATAGTTACTTCTAGGGAGTTCAATGGCCATCGCGAAGCTGTCTTAAGTATTTATTCGTCATGTGTTACATAGAGTCATGTTATAAACACATTCTGGTTTTCAGCTCAAATAGATTTAATTGCATGTCCATTTGTAATAATACTTGTAGTGTTGAGCATCCAAATTATTCTTAATTAATAATTATACTGTGTTTTATTGTAAACTATCACATTATCATTTTAATCATTATAAGTAATGAAAGTCAATGAACCATTGAAATTTATTTAACTGCTAGCATACATCAATTTTACTGTCCCACAATCCCTAAAAAAAATACCTACCTTTAGCAAGTATTCCACTTAATTTGTGTGTATACCTAGTTTATCAGGTAGGATATCTACAGGATTTTTGCTCCATCTAAGTATGAAGTTTACCTTTAAGAGTCTAAGGGCAAAATGAGTAAAAAATTGTCTGATCAGTGTAGCTATACAAACACCCATAATATTGCATATGACAACTGTCTCAATTATATCTTATGTCTGTCTTACCTTCACTATGCTGATGGAGCATTCCATGAAAACATCTACTTTTTGTCGCTTATGTGTCGCTATGGTAGCTACCCTAATAAAATATGCTAGCTGGTAGGAAACACTGTCAATCTTAAAGCCTAGATTAATTTAATTTTTCAAAAGTATTGAAAAGACAGTGTTGCTTACGACATGTTTTCATGGAATGCTTCTGATGAACCATTATAATTATGTCTACCAACATCAGTCTCCTCACAGTTACTCAAAAAGCTCTTTTAAAAAGATAAGTTTGCATTTGGACAATTCCATTGGTTTTTTTCTTAATAATTGATATAATTTGCACAAATAAGTGTACCTTTTTTTTAGCAGTTGGACTTGTTTTCTTGCATTGTTGAAGTAGTTCAATAATTTTGTTATTGTACAGAATTTACTAAACTGAATACAATATTATATGTCTTCATTTATCAAATTTAAGTGCAGTAAGTAAAGTAAGCAATCACAGTGACAATTGGAGCTCAAGTTGCCTCACAAATGTACTATTCCTGACTGGGCTTGGATGAGTGTTGCAACAAACAGACCTGAATGGAAAACTTTTAATGGGTCAAATTGGAGTTTCCAATGGAATAGGGATGATGACTGTAGTTAAAATAAATTATTTAACATTATGCACGACATAATACACAAATAAATTATTACTAAGATGCAGATTGCAGTAATTTTTGTACAGAACTTCTATTTAATAAATTTAAAAGAACTTAGAAAAGTAGGTCATTTGGCAGTACTCAAATGTGACGTCACTTTTGACTATTTCATATAAAATTCAGCAAAATGGCAGTGATTGTTTTGACAGTTCGAAAAAAGATGCTGATTTGACTTGCCAGTTATCATGCCTATTGATAAATACTTATAAATGGAAATAATAAACTATAAAAGCCTATTTTCATTTTTTTTATAATGTATGAGTACAGCACACAGGAAGTGTCAACTTTTAGGAGTTTCCTCTGCCCCCTGGTTAGCAAGCTAGCTTTTCTTACAAATGTATTCTAACTTCCATCACTATGCATTTTGGCACGCGGCAATTTAGCTGTAGTTAAACTTCATGCACTTTTACAAAATAAACAATGGTTTCTTCTACTTGTTCAGTGCTGTCGCTCCGCAACACACAAGAGGAGGAGCCCCCGGATCCTCAGCTCATGCGCTTGGACAACATGCTCATCGCCGAGGGCGTCGCGGGCCCGGAGAAGGGTGGCGGGGCGGGCGCCGCCGCGTCAGCCTCGGCCGCTGCTGGGGAATGGGGTATGTAGAAACTTACCTTTATTCATCAACTTCTCCTATCTTAGCAAGTATTTTTCGTCCCTTTCGGCCTTGTTAATATGTTTAGAAGACCGAAAGGGTAAAACAATACTTATTGGCTTGCTAAATTAGGAGATGTCTATGAATAAGGTTATAATTCATGTTGAACCTCTAGCCGCTAGACCTAATCAATAGATTATTTTAAATGGAATGGGATTGTATTAGAATTGTGGATAATTCTTTTTAAGATTGAATACTGGAACTCTTATTGAGTCTTAAGTAAACTCACCAATCAGTGATTTATGCTGGTAACATTGATTTTTTTATGAGTGTGAATGTAAGTAACTGTCTTTGCTGGTTTTAAATACTTAAGCCTAAAGCGCTCGAGAATTTAAACCTTGTAAAGGGTTATTACAACACTTGATTACACTTTTTTGTATTGTTTGATGTTGGAACAAGTTTCCTGGTCCTGTATGGTGGGCGGCTAGAAGTTATGGCATCTTTGCCACACAGCAACTATACATACCTGCTTGGTGTTAATCAATGTCATGTCCTTCAGCCAGTACCTTCTGTGTTACATTGCTGCAGAGGTGTATAGATGCATAATATAAATGTTTTTAGTCAGTGCAATAGCTGCAGTGTGGTGAAGGCTTTGTTTATTAAATATGTAATGCAAAGACAGGCAGGTTTTGCATATGTTAACAAATCTCTTTCTTCTTTTACTAAATTGTTAGGGCACAATGCTTTGATAGTTTCCATAAATAGATTAGTTTTTTAAATGCTTAGTAATATTATATACTGTTGTTATTTATGTTGATTGGATATTGCATATAAAATATTTATTTTTATAGTTGCTATATTTGATTCTTACTTTATTAATACTTAAACACTTTTCTTTTTGGTCTCAATGCTTACCAATTGGCCCAAAAAGGAGGTCAGTATTAACTATAGAAACAGTTATTAATCATGGTTATTATTAGTCAAAATGTTGGAATTTAGTGTTGTGTAATATTTTGTTTTATCTTAAGTTTTGGATTACTCTTAAAAGTTGTTTATATGATAAGTTGATGCTATGGAAACTACATGTATATGTTGAGGATTTTCAACATTAATATGAAATTAAGAGTTTAAGTTAACAGACATTTAAAATGGTTACATTAATTTAACCAATATATTATATTGGTTGGAGTCTTGCATATATTTCATAATACATAACACAACCATTCAAGTAGAAATTCATCACAGAATACTTGATACACAACATGTTGGTACTCTTACCCTGTTCGATTATACATAGCCCATTCCTTAACAAGTATTCTCTACTAGTTTTAATTTGTATTACATTTACAATGTAGCTACAAGTGTCACAGATAAAGTTCAGACCATTATAACCCTGTTGAGCACAGCAATTTTTATGAGGTATACTTGTAATTAAATAAAATAATGTTATTTATATAGTATTCCTGCTAGGTCGTTGTCTCTCTCATCGCATGTCTGAGATGTCAGTATACTCTCGTTACTTGCGCCACGCTTTGTTAAACTTTTATTGGATTAAAGACATTAAATCCGCTTTTATTTGATTACTAGGGTACTAAACTTACAATACTTATAGCTATTGATAAAGTAAGAAACAAACAATCTGTACTTGTATACTAATTGATTTTTAAATACGTACGTGAGTGTCTGAGGGTGTATATTACCTTAATCTATACACATTTAAATCTCTTGTCAATTTAGATAAAATGATGTGAGGAGTTAGGTCGTGGCTGTGGCCCAGGCAAGACCCTTTTTTTAAAGAAAGTAATAAGGGCTGAACGATAATTATGATGTTTGTTCGACGAATGTACTTTAATGTTGATCTAGTACTATTCCATACTAATAAAATAAATAAATATCACGCGAGGATTTTACACAAATCGACGTAATCTCTCGGTAAGTTCAATTAAGGCCTGTGATGTTGGTACCAAGCGACGATATATATAATACATACATACATATACGCGTAGATACTTAAATACATACTATACATAGACAGCCACGACCAAGGACCAAATACCTGTTAAAATAAATTCACAAATAATGGCCTCGCCGGCATTTAAACCTAGAACCTCCTGCTTCGTACTGGATCACTGCCAACCAGGCTACGGACGCTGACAAAGCATGATAATATGAAAAAGTGCAAGTCTATCGGTATAATCGACAGTAACTGCCGTACCTTCCCTATGAAATCACGGTTTATAGTCTACATTAACTGCCGTACCTTCCCTATGAAACCACGGTTTATAGTCGACAGTAACTGCCATACCTTCCCTATGAAACCACGGTTTATAGTCGACAGTAACTACCGTACCTTCCCTCTGAAACCACGGTTAAAATTTTGACAGCCAGTGACTGCTATACCTACACGACAATGGAAAGTTGTGCCATGGGCGCTAACGACGTCTCCAGCCGCCGGCTTCGCTAATGTAGAATTGAATTATGTAAAAGTAAATTTCGTAGATGCGATCGTGTGTCGTACGAACACTTAAATTTTCTTCTAGCCTCGACTTACAAAAAGTTTAGATTTGACAGGAGCAATTGATGATGGTGATGAAGACCAAATAAATTATCATTATTATACGTCACCATCAGACATATATAGGACCGACAAGGGTACTTACAGATATCTGACCAGCGTTAGAGTGCATGTCCAGATATACACGGCTGTTCTGTGTTCCAATAATCACAAATAAAACTTCATCTTTCGATGATCTCAGTTAACATTGAAACATTCCTAATCCTTTGTCTTGGCGAATTGTTTTTGTGCGATATTTAGCTCTGCCGAATTATTAATATTTTTGTTTGCCTAGCGAATTCCACTCTACCTCTACCTCGGTATGTGGCCACGCCCTTTATCCCAAATATACTCTGTCCAAAAATCTCTGTCAGTAGAAAGAGGCGGGAAATTCTAAAAAGTTGGCAGCCTGGACAAGTGGACAATCATTAAATTAGCCATATTTTTTTACTGACAGATTGCTGGACAGATTTAAAACGGAGTATTAACACTGTTGCAAATGCCATTATCACGATGTAACTGACGTCCGAGCGTATAGAAATATTAAATATGATATGATATGAAGGGTCCACGGAAAAAACATATCCAATGCTTAAAAAAATCAGGGCAAATTCACACCTTATTCTGTTAAAAGTAAGGTGGTTTTTCCTTCTGTAATTTGATTGATTAGACATGTTCTTTCCGTGGACCCTTCATATTAGAATCTGGGACTATTCATTGGATTGAGTTACATAACCTTCAGATATTCTCGACAGAACGACATTACATTCCCAGGGTGGTCAAGGAGGCCATTGAAACCCATAAATATAAAAACTTCAACTCAGTCCACTGCTGGACGTAGGCCTCTCCTATTAACTATGCGTATAGACACATTAGGAGGTAAATGCCCATAATCGCCCGCTGGGCAAGCGTATTCCACTACATCAGGTCCACTATGATGACGCTGCCGTCCCTCATCAATCTTTATGAAGATGGGCTTAATTTATCAAAAGTCTGGCGTATTTTTAATTTCAATAATAGAAAAATGACTGTTCCCTAAAATACAGTGTGATACGGTGAGTGTCGTGTGTCGTAGTGGTTATCTAGTTTCAAGTAAGAAAAAGGATTGTGGCACTGCGAAAAAACGATAACAACAATACGTATAAGGTGCAGTGCTGAAGTTTTCTTCAGAACTTAGAATCTTGTGGGTCGAAATTCTTTTCGTTGTTTTATTTTGTGTCCTTAAAAAAAGTGACTCAGTTGTAATATTTGTATGAGATGGTTTTGTTTTCAATTGCTGATGTATGGATGAAAATCTAGCGTGAAAAAGAAATACAAGTGCACTGGATTTTTTTTATTTACTGCGTCGAAATAGTAGCTAAAAGCGTGACAGAGGGGTATGAAACAAGACATCGAAAATAATTTTGAGTTGCCGTCGAAAAGCGACATGGGTAGATCCCTACTGTGTGTTGATAAGACCGCTACTAAAACTCGCAGCACGTCAGTTACTCCCTGAAGATGACATTTGAAACAGGCCTACTACCGCGAAAATCGTAGTTCGTAAATTTCGAGGATTTTTCTCTGTCACGCCAACGAAGCCATCATTAGAGTGAGAAAGACAAGTCCTCGAAATTTACGAATATAGCGCGCGGTAGGGCCGCAGTGCCGAAATATCGAATCTCACCGACTTATTTTATGCACTAATATATTCAATCTATAACACCGCCCATCTATTGCAGACAACGCGATCGAGCACTCTGACTACCGCGCGAAGCTCGCCCAGATCCGGCAGATTTACCACCAGGAGCTGGACAAGTACGAGAACGCCTGCAACGAGTTCACCACCCACGTCATGAACCTGCTGCGTGAGCAGAGCCGCACCAGGCCCATCACACCTAAGGTGAGTGCTGCAGTGCTATTCACTAAGGAAACCGCCTTGCTGTCAGCGCTGTATTAGCGCTGCGGCAGCGTCGCGCCTAACAATGGTATTCACTAATAATGTACTTTTAAACGACACTAGTGCTCGACGACGAATGCGGCGTGAGCTGGAACTACACTGCGTCGAGAATTTGACGTTTAATGTACGAATACGAACTTCGTATTCTCTAACGAAAAACAGCGACGAACTCGCCCACAACCTCGCTCACAGCCTCGATTCCTAATGTCAAATAAAACAGCTAGGATTTTAGACAAGGTTGTCTCGACGTCGAGCTCGTTGACGAACGCAGCGACGAATGTGTAAATAAGAGAATAGCATAGCTGGTCCTGCATAGACCTACTTACTTTATGCCAACGTGAACTTGCATTTTTCTACCGAATATCATACGAGAGTTGAGATCACGCACACAACAACATGTCATGTAAACATGATAGCAGTGATAGCAGATCTAATTGCAACTGAAAGTATGACCAAAAAGTTTGTTCAAGGGATTTGCTTCAATATTTTGACGCAAGTCGTTCGTTTATTCGTTTGCATTTAGTATTTTATTTAGATGTCCGTGATACACCTCAACTCTGATGAAATTACCTATACTAAGAAGGATACTATGTTTTTTATCCACGATTTCGTCGGAGTATAACAAAAGTATGTCACAATCTTGCTAATATTAGATTATTGTTGATGTCAATAGTTATGTAATAGGTGGATAAAACAGTCCATTAGGTAAACAAAAACACGTAGAGTTAAAGAGGCTATAAAATATGTTTCGTGCAATCTCTCCCCTGAAATTGCCTGCCTGAAACGCCATAGTACCCAAAAACCGTTTATTCACAGAATTATAGTGCCTATCCACTGAAATGTGTCATGTTGCTACATAATATGATGATGTGGCTACATGTCATCACTCTTCACTCAATCTCAAAAATCAAAGCATGTGGCTTTAATCAAATCTAGTAAATCCACTTTGACCAATATCAATCCTAGAACTTCCCACAAGACATACTTATCGTTCATCATCATCATCAGCCTATGTTAGTCCACTGCTGGACGTAGGCCTCTCCTATTAACTATGCGTATAGACGCATTAGGAGGTAAATGCCCATAATCGCCACGCTGGGCAAGTGGATTGGCGATCGCAGTATGTGTCCACTATGATGACGCTGCTGCCCTTCCTCAATCTTGTAGAATGGTCAGTGACACTTCAATCCCTTAGTCGACTCTTACGACACCCGCAGGAGTTGGGGTGGTGACAGATGTAGGTATTCTTACTGCCATCAGCACACGGCACATGTTTATAAGTGCATATTTTTAAGGTCCGACCGAGACCCATATTTTAGTCTCGACCGAGACCGAGAAAAATTTGATTCTCGGCCGAGACCGAGACCGAGACTTGGTAAAAAGGATAAAAAACGTACAAATTACATTAAAAATCCCTAGCAAATACCTATAATAAGTCCAACGTCAAACTAAATACTGCATTGTTTTCGGATATTTTCTTTTTTTGAATTTTTTTTATGTAGGTGTAGTAAACCGGGATGCCGCTAGATGTTCCGTAGTTCACATCCTAGTTTACTTCGAAGATAAATAAAGATTTCTTGCTCTTGTCTACTATTGTTTTATTGAATATATTTAACGAATGACATAAGTAAGTAAGAAAACAGCAAAATGACAAGTATTTGAATTTGGATAGAAAACATAGACAAAAAATAAAGTATAATAAGAATCACGAAGGTTGGATCGTTGACATGCTGCCCCGGCTTGAAAGCCTAGCTTTCAAGAAGACCTAAAGCTGACAGCTTGGAGACGGCTCGCTCTACGATGCCGTTCTTTGTCTTGATGTCGACGACTCTGCAAATTCCATCGTCGCCAGGGTACAGATTTACAATGCGACCAAGTAATCATTTAATTGGCGGTAGCTGGTCATCCTTCACCATAACTAAATCATTAATCTTAGTAGTCTTCCACTTGAGACGCTATTGGAGTGTAGATAGATAATCCTTAGCCCATCGTGTCCAGAAGTATTGTCGTAATCGTTGTACGAGTTGGTATCTGTTCACCGTCATTGTCATTACTTCAGGTGACTGTAGAGATATCAAAGGTCGCCCGGCAAGGAAGTGTCCAGGCGTGAGTGGAGCAAGTTCAGATTGATCCTCAGACAACGGTGTCAGAGGACGCGAATTCATGATTGCTTCAATTTGCGAAAACAAAGTTACTAATTCTCAAACGTTAAACTGGTATTAGCGGCAATACGTTTTAAATGATGCCTTGCAAATTTAACTGCTGCCTCCCAGATTCCGCCGAAGTTTGGAGAGTAAGCAGGAGAAAAGTAGAATTAAGTTCCTCACTGCAAGCAAACTCTCCAATTTGTCACTTGCACGTTTGCAACATTCTGTTCAATTCATTATTGGCACTTACAAAGTTATTGCCATTGTCACAAAACATATTTTCTGGCTTACTACGTTTAGCAATAAATCTACGTAAACACAAATGATAAAGGCGTTTGAGCTGAGGTCACTGACAACCTCAAGAGGTGGACAGCCTTTGTCAAAAAGCAGACAAATACACACAAATAACATAACAATTTAGTAGTTTTGGCTCCACGACCCTTCTTACTTGAAATTAGAAATGGGCAGGCAAATCGATCCCACAGTTTGTGAAGGGTGGAGCAGGAGTCACACGAGGAGCTGGTAAGTTGCCCATGATTGGTTGTATTGCATTTACTTTAAATCTTTGACACCTCATGCATTTATTTGCAATACTTGCAGCTAAAATCCGAGCACCATGAAAGAGCCTTACGTGCTCTCTTTCAAATAAAAGTCTGGTGAACACATGCTTGCTACTTGCTATCTATGAGAATTGGGTGTCGCTGCTCATATTGACAATGCGGAGCATTTACTATGCGACCACCAACTCGAAGGATGTCATTATCATCCAGAAACGGATTTAAGCCTAATATTCTTGACTTGTGGTTAAGAACCTTTCTTGTTTTCAGAGAATCAATGTCTTGTTCAATGTATTTGTGATTCCCTTTGCAATACTTTCGCTAATATTATTAAACTTGATTGTGATTCAGAAACTTTCAAATCACCAGATAACTTTGATTTATTCTTGTTGCAGTTATTTATTAACCGTAAAACTAAAGCAAATGTATACACGTTGTAAAGTAAGCAGTTTTTAATATCGATTAATCGGAATTATGTTACAATTCGATTGTGTAATTTGTGTATGTGTAGTCATAAGCATTTAATTTTTGGCATTGGGCGTCAATATGTTTGGCTGAAGGCCATTCTGATTCTGTCTTCTTAAGGAAGCAGGGTCCTTCCCACCACAAAGCACCGGTGAGTAACTGTTGAAGCTTGACCCTCTTGAAGCGAGATCTGCAGGATTTAAATCTGTTGGATTATGACGCCATGATTTGGGATCTGACAATCCATGAATTTGATATATTCGATTCGAAGTATTCGAAGAAATAATCACACAACAAACTAATATCTTTAGAGTTTGGAAGACACAAGTCTTAAGCCAACCTTGTGCTAAGCGATTGTGCTGTCAGACTAGAATATAGATTTAGTCTTCAGGTATTAAACTAATGAAATGATGAGGAAAGTGCCTAAAAACTGAACGCTCCGTTTCAGTCAGGTGACCTAAGTTCTCGTACTGTTTAAGAAAGTAGCATAATTTTGTTTCATGTTAGATTTGTTTAGCCTCCTTTCAACGTTGAAAAGGCGCCTTCGAGCTATATAATAAGAGTTGTCTAAGGCATCCTCCGGGGCCTCATGGAGTGGAAACTTAACACAGTAGCGACCATCATTTAAACGTGTAAAGTTGCATCGAGTAGAAGAACTTGAGCCCTGACCTGTCGGACCAGAAACAAGCCAACCTAATTTAGACTCTTTGAGCGTTGGTTTGTTTTTTCCTAGTGGCACTTTCTTACTATCTACAATGTCCCAAAATACATCGAGTCCCAGCAAAAGATGAATTTCAGACGGTTGATAAAAACTGGGATCCGCTAATTCAAAGGACACTGGAATATCAAAACGAGAAATGTCTATTTCTATGCTTGGCGTGGGCCGAGTTATCTCTGGCATGACCAGACAAGCAAGATCCATTTCGAATTTACCAGTTCTAGATTGAACCTGAACGACACACTGTTTAGAAGCACTGCCAATTATGCAGTTATTTAAGCCAGTTATGCAGTTCGGGTCAATTTTGTTGTAGGTGAGGTTCAATCTTCTTAGCATTGTTGTGGATATATAGGAAGATTGACTCCCTGGATCTAGAATGGCTTTAGTAGTGTGACATTCCTTTGTTATAGGATTTACTAACTTCACTTGAGCAGTACATAAAAGCACATGACCCTTGTTATCTGGAGTGAATGAAGACATCGCAGTAGTAGTAGTCATATCATTACTATTTGTGTTTCCAGATGGGATCTCATTTTGGTCATTTGTTTCAACGTGTAATAATGTGTTGTGTTTTTCATTGCAGTTTCTGCAAGTGCCTAAGCGGCAACGAGAGTGATGATGGCCAGGACGCAGACAATTTTTGCATAAATTGTATTTAGTGACTTCACTTTGTCTGCGATCCAATGACATTTCCTTGAATTTGTCACACTCGTGATTGAAATGATTTTGTTTGCAAAACGAACATGTTATATTTGTTTTTGTACTGTATTTACTTGTATTTATTGTATTATTGTTGTCACTTGAACCTAGCATTGTTTTGACATATTTATTTTCTTTAGTTTGGTCAGTAGGTTTGTCGTGTTTTTGTGTGGAAGAACTGTATTGTATTGTTTCCAAAACATCCGCTCGATTACGAAGAAAGATCAAGAAATCATCGAGTTTAGGAGAAACCTTAAGTGTGTTTTTGTGTTCTTCCCACTTCCTACTAGTGGCGCCATCTAGTTTCGACACCATCATGTATATCACTAATGTGTCCCAACTGTCAGTGGGCTCTTTGAGTGTGTGTAAAGCACGTAGGTTTTTGGAATAGAAGTCAATCATGTACCTAAGGGCTTTATGGGATTCCCTAGGAATAGGCTCAAAATTAAACAATGACTTAATGTGGTTATTGATGAGAATCCTTTCGTTGTTGTAACGTTCGCATAGTAAATCCCATGCGATTTCGTAGTTTGCACTTGTAAACTCAATAGACTTTATGACTATAGCTGCTCCACCCTCCAAAGACGCTCGCAAGTAATGAAATTTGTTTATTGTAGGGATGGATTCGTTTTGGTTAATAAGTGAATCAAAGGTATCACGAAACTCCATCCATTTCGAATAGTTGCCGTCAAAGGTAGGTAATTTAATCGAAGGAAGCCGGATTTGACAGTTCACAGGCCGTTGAGAACAGTGAGAACTGCAATTCGAATGAATTGAACCTTCGACACGAGAAGCAGCCGTAACATATTTAGTGTCGTTTGCTGAGGGTTGTATTGACTCGAGTATTAATTGTGACAATGAAATCAACTTTATTATAGAATCCTCAACAAGCTCACGTTCTAGAAGCTGATCGACTAAATGGCCGTCATCTAAATTTTCAATTTCAGATTGAACTTCGTCAAATTGGGACAACAGTTCCCTAAAACGGTCTAGTTTCAACTGGAATTCACCTGATAAAACCTTAGTAAAATTCTCAGTTGGAATGGCCTTTATTTTGTCAATATACTTTTCATAAATAGTAACCTTAGCCTTTATCGTGCCGCGCTTGCGGATTAATGTCTTTAAGGCTTCAGATTCGGCCATGTTTGCAATTGACAAAAATAAATTGAACAGACTGTACTACAAATAAATTGAAATTCAAACCGTGCAAGCCACCGTATCAAACTGGTGGCAAATAGGAGAGCTGTCCGCTTGCAGTGATGCCGGTATCTTCGCGACCAAGCGGCACGACTACGCAAAAAGCCAGCTCACACCCGAATCTCCGGAAGAATCTCAAACGCAGCATATAGCAAATTCCCTGAAAATGTAGGTAGGCTTCTTCAGGGCACGCTAATATGCTACAAATTATGCACGAGTCTTATTTTTTTTACGTTTTGAATAACTTTTAGGAAAATTAATATTTTAATGACACTGACTGTACTAGCGATAAAAATTTAAATTTTTCTTGAAACCAAACTATTGTAATCTTAGTTCCAATTGATTGTAATTTATTGCAAATTGTTTAGTTTTGACGTAATTAAAGAAGGATACAACCTGAAGCAGAGCAGGATTGAAGCAACCATGAAGTACGCGGAATGTTATGAAATTTACGTAATTCAAACACTTCACGCCTGGTTCCTCGGTAATCTCTGTGCTCGCGCCGGCCGATCACGTATTGTAGGTATAGGACTCCGGGATTCCGCTTGTTTCCAAGGATCCGCTCGCCGCTGAAGATGAGCGTGGCTCAATAATTAGATGTAGGGGTCACCATGTAGTAAACCGGGATGCCGCTAGATGTTCCGTAGTTCACATCCTAGTTTACTTCGAAGATAAATAAAGATTTCTTGCTCTTGTCTACTATTGTTTTATTGAATATATTTAACGAATGACATAAGTAAGTAAGAAAACAGCAAAATGACAAGTATTTGAATTTGGATAGAAAACATAGACAAAAAATAAAGTATAATAAGAATCACGAAGGTTGGATCGTTGACAGTAGGTACCCCACAAACCGGTATTCAATTTTAGGTATTTTTATCGATAGTATGATAGGGGTCGCTTACTTATATAATTATTTCTTTCGTTCATTTCAAAGTGAAATTGAAGTCAGTTCATGTCAATATGAGACCAATAAAATTGCAGTAAGTTCGCGAGATGGCGTCAAGCTCGCCAATTACAGCTCATTACGAATCTCCGAGAGTCCCGGCCATTTTTGGCCGAGACCGAGATCTCGGTCGCACCTTACATATTTTCTAACAGTTTGTTATCATTATGCCCGCAGGAGATCGAGCGCATGGTGCAAATCATCCACAAGAAGTTCAGCTCCATCCAGATGCAACTGAAGCAGTCCACCTGCGAGGCCGTCATGATATTGCGCTCGCGGTCAGTACAAGACACCTTTTTCCCTAACAGCTTCCCCTTTTCAAAGATGTCATTGAACAATAAAATAGTTAGGTATTCATGATACGACTACTACGTGATACGTATACTTTTTCTGTACGAGTGCCGTTGATCGTCAACACCTTCGCTGCGGCAATTAGCTTAACTAAATAAATAAATTTTAAATATCTTTGGACATCTTACACGAATCGACTTAGTCCCACGGTAAGCTCATATAATAAAGGAACAATTATTTGTGATAAATAAATACACAAATAATGCCCTCGCCGGGATTCGAACCCGGAAGCTCCAGCTTCGTAGGCAGGGTCACTACCAACTAGGCTACGGAGGCTGACAAGAACTCATAATTAACCATACTTTGTAATGGATCGAAAGGCCCCCCTACCGCAGTGTGTGTGTTCAATAGGGATGATGACTGGCAAGTCAAATCAGCATCTTTTTTCGAACTGTCAAAACGATCACCAGAATTCACCACTATGGAATTTTATATGAAATACTCAAAAGTGACGTCACGTTTGAGTACTGCCAAATGACCTACTCTTTTAAGTTCTTTTCAATTTATTAAATAGAAGTTCTGTACAAAAATTACTTCAATCTACATCTTAGTGTTAATTTCTTCGTGTATTATGTCGTGCATAATGTTAAATAATTTATTTTAACTACAGTCATCATCCCTATTCTCAAATGAAAAAAAAAACATGTAGTACAATAAAATCTGTCTTAAAAAAATACACAAAGTTGTTCGAAAGTGTAGTATGTGCCTCACATGGTACACTGCCAAATAAGGGTGAAAAATTCTTACATTACGACACGAATGTCATGAATTTAATTATTGAAGTAATGGTGAAACAAAGCCATTAAAAAATCCTCTTGAAAATGTACCTGTTTGAAATCGACCCATGATTAGATAGTTATGTATTATATATGTTATGTCTTATGGTACGTTAGATAACATAAAATTCCCTTCACATAATGATTTACTGTGAGCCTGAATCTGAATGGAAATCAGCTCGTGATATTTTGTGATATAGTGTCAAAGATTTTCAAATTATTTGTAATTTTTTCTCTGACAGTTTCTTGGACGCGCGCCGCAAACGCCGCAACTTCAGCAAGCAAGCCTCGGAGATACTGAATGAGTACTTCTACTCGCACCTCTCCAACCCCTACCCGAGCGAGGAGGCAAAGGAGGAGCTCGCGCGCAAGTGCGGCATCACTGTCTCGCAGGTACCACGAGAGAGGGACAGTATTATACATGCCAGTTGTAGCTAGGACAGAGATACTGAACGAGTACTTCTACTCGCACCTCTCCAACCCCTACCCGAGCGAGGAGGCCAAGGAGGAACTCGCGCGCAAGTGCGGCATCACTGTCTCGCAGGTACCACGAGAGAGGGACAGTATTATACATGCCAGTTGTAGCTAGGACAGAGATACTGAACGAGTACTTCTACTCGCACCTCTCCAACCCCTACCCGAGCGAGGAGGCCAAAGAGGAGCTCGCGCGCAAGTGCGGCATCACTGTCTCGCAGGTACCACGAGAGAGGGACAGTATCATACATGCCAGTTGTAGCTAGGACAGAGATACTGAACGAGTACTTCTACTCGCACCTCTCCAACCCCTACCCGAGCGAGGAGGCCGAGGAGGACAAGTGCGGCATCACTGTCTCGCAGGTACCACGAGAGAGGGACAGTATTATACATGCCACTTGTAGCTAGGACAGAGATACTGAACGAGTACTTCTACTCGCACCTCTCCAACCCCTACCCGAGCGAGGAGGCCAAGGAGGACAAGTGCGGCATCACTGTCTCGCAGGTACCACGAGAGAGGGACAGTATCATACATGCCAGTTGTAGCTAGGACAGCGATAGTGAACGAGTACTTCTACTCGCACCTCTCCAACCCCTACCCGAGCGAGGAGGCCGAGGAGGACAAGTGCGGCATCACTGTCTCGCAGGTACCACGAGAGAGGGACAGTATTATATATGCCAGTTGTAGCTAGGACAGAGATACTGAACGAGTACTTCTACTCGCACCTCTCCAACCCCTACCCGAGCGAGGAGGCCGAGGAGGACAAGTGCGGCATCACTGTCTCGCAGGTACCACGAGAGAGGGACAGTATTATATATGCCAGTTGTAGCTAGGACAGAGATACTGAACGAGTACTTCTACTCGCACCTCTCCAACCCCTACCCGAGCGAGGAGGCCAAGGACAAGTGCGGCATCACTGTCTCGCAGGTACCACGAGAGAGGGACAGTATTATACATGCCAGTTGTAGCTAGGACAGAGATAGTAAGAGTCGACTAAGGGATTGAAGTGTCACTGAGCATTATTTGATAAAAGATTGATGATGGGCAGCAGCGTCCTCAGAGTGGACACATTATTGCGATCACCAATCCGCTTGCCCAGCGTGGCGATTATGGGCACTTACGTCCTAATGCGTCTATACGCATAGTTAATAGGAGAGGCCTACGTCCAGCAGTGGACTATCTTAGGCTGTTGATGATGATGATATCCGTTATCCGTCTTAGATAGTTTTATTTCATGAGTATTCAAAAGTCAAAGTCAAAATATTCTTTATTCAATTAGGCCCAGCAATGAGCGCTTTTGAATCGTTAAACTAAATAGCGAATGAGAGAGAGAAAAAAAAAAGCTACTTCCGGTTCTAACCCTACACCACTGTTCCTAAGAAAAATCCGGCAAGAAACTCGGCGGGACTTGTTTTTTGAAATAATAGTTTTGTAACATCTTACAGCTAACATGCATTAATTAGAAACGAAACATAAATTTGATTTAATATAAATACAAATATAGTACGTTAACTAGAGAAGTCTCTAATGGGCATTTTCATTTCTAGGGACACCCAATTAGCTTAAGCTTAATTGTCGTTACAAAGCTGACATCGAAGTTAACTTTTTTGTGAGAGTTAAGCTAATTGGGTGTCCCTAGAAGTGAAAATGCCCTAATAGTCAGAATAATTATATAATCACCGCGGTAACCGGCTAAAAGATTACCTAACTATACTATTCATTGCATTGCACTAACCGTTTCATATGTCTAACCTGACTGTTGTTGTGGCAAATTGTTTTGGTTGCGAAGGTAAATGTAAAACAAATACTTATATTATCTACCCACCATTTTGTTCAAAAATCTCAACTTACAATCGTTATAAGTTAAGTTTAATTATAGTTATAAGCGGTCTAATACCTGTCTAAAATAAATAATAAATTTCATAGGAAGGTATAACATCTGAGATACAGGCTCGGCCTAATCTAGTAACTGGAGTTCGAGGCCAAAGAATCTACGAAAATATTGCCACAACAATGAAATGTTCTTACAATAGTAAATCCTTATTTTCTAAAAACAGACGTTGAGATATGTTATTTATTGGTAATTTTAATACTTTAATTTATAGAAACAATATTATTTACTTATTTTCACGTAAATATAAGATATTTTAATAAAAACTTAATTATCCGCAATTATTAGTAACAAAGTTGGTATTGAGCTGGTATCACCTCAGGTGTTAATAACATTTGGTACAGCAATTTAACTACACATAAATTAAAAGGTAGGTATGGTTAAATTACTAAGCAGTATAAGTACTATACTATACTATTACTAAGCAGTTTTAACCCGTAATAAGGCAGGGGTGCCTTATTACGGGTTAACATTTTTGAGAAAGAAATTTGGAAATGTAAAATAAAGCATTTTTTGTATTTTATTTTTTATTTGTCTTCTTCATCACTTATCCTCCTGAGTCCTGGGTAAAAATCGAGTACACTCCCATAAAAGCCGAGAGGCCTTTATAACACCATATTACGGGTTAAAACTGCTTAGTAATAGTATAGTGTAGTACTTATAGTGCTTAGTAATTAAACCATACCTACTGTCTTAACAAATATGGCACGCTGTCGTATGTGTTCACTGGTAATTCAACTTCTTTTTAAAATAGGCTTTGAAACGTTGGCTCTTATCATTTTAAGTTCTTTACAAGAAAATTTTGTCATATCAATGTTAGTTAAGAGAAAAGAAAAGTTTTTAGGTATTTACGTGTTTTTAAGAAAATCCTAGTTGTGACAGCCATATTAAACAAAAAGGCGTACAAATATTACATAGGTATATAATGTTTTTATTAGGAATTATTTTAAATTAATTAATTAAATATCAAAAAGGTTGTGGAAACCTGAAAACTTTATTTGACAATGACATAAGAGACTTTGACGGATTTGACAATAACGCATCTGTCGTAGTTTCGTTGGCCTCGAACTCCAATTACTAGATTAGTTTAGATGTTAGTGAATCACTGTAATAGATAAGTATTAGTACTAGTAATTATATAGACATGTATTCCACTGTATTTCTGGTGAATAAACGTATTTATTATAATTATTATTTATTATTAACCGTGGTCCAAATGCAGGTCTCCAACTGGTTCGGCAACAAGCGCATCCGCTACAAGAAGAACATCGGCAAGGCGCAGGAGGAGGCCAACCTGTACGCCGCCAAGAAGGCCGCCGGTAAGGGACTCTGCCGCGACACTGTCGTGCCCTGATGCTCAAAAGGGATCGGAACCGGTTTTTTTAAACCCTCGAAATAGCTCAATATTTTACGCACTTTATGTAGTTCTCAATATTTTCTGTAATTGGGTGAATCAACTTTTTTCTGTCTGTTCATTGATTTAGAATATATAAGTGGATCCCCAAACAGCTCAAAAAAATGGCCCCAAAAAATGGGTTGCAGAAGTAAATATTGCGGTCCTTTTGCTCGGCTATTCAGTTCTGACAGTTGACATTTGGTCACCTTACGGTATAGCATCATTATTCCTTAAACATAAAAAGTTTCTACTATTTTGCGGTGATGTTCGCAAATTTGACACTTATTGCTCACTTCACAAAGTTTTTTATTCTTTGAGTTTTTTTATTATAGTTTATTGTAAGTGAGCGTTATTAGCTTCAACTGAAACATGATAGAAATGACTTTTAGTGCCACTTTTCTTGGTTTTTTTGTTTGGCTCTGTGCGTCCATTTATTATTTAATGTCATTGTGTCTGTTATTACCATGATTACGGTCGCCTGAGTCACGCTGGTTTTATGCATAATTATGATACTTAAAGTATGCAAACATACATTTTTCTGGTATAAACCCTTTCCTTGATGGGCCATCTACAAACATGGACTATATGCATGTTTGCATAAATAAGTAGCATAATTTTGCATAAAACCAGCGTGGGAGTTTGGGTTCGGATCCCGACCGGGTTGGACGCGTCCCTGGTGCACTTTCGAGCGTCCCGAAAACAAAAACAAAAAAGGCAAAGCACAAGTGCTTTGTTTTTTGTGATGAATAGTGTTGTGATTTGTGATGTCAAGGTTCTGTCGCGAGCAATTATGAACCTTAACGCGTTGGTTTAAGGTCGTCGAGTCAGCGACAAAATTTGCATTAGTGTGGCGGAGGCGGATACACTGCATTCTGGGTGAGAGCTTTCCGATTACTCGTAACCGGGCAATGTACTTACTTGATGTACTTGCTTAATTGAGCCCTGGTTCCAACAGCTAGGCCGACATTTTTGGAGTTCCCCATCATCGACGATGATGATTGTTTCTGATGCCGCTATTGCGGCGGGTACTTGGGACGTTATGAAGTTGTTATCCCGAACGGCTGAATCAGGCGTAATTCTCGTGTTCGTTTTTGCAGTCACGGTTCTGTATTCACTTTAAAAATATATAGATGCCTACTAATGCGGAGCGGAGCCCTTCGTGCCGGTTCCAACCTTCTGGAGCGATATTTTTGAAGAATGGTGAGAGATACGGTATACAAACTCAGTAGAGTACCTATTGGATAGGTACCAGTTAAATCAGTCTGTTACATTACATACATTATTTTAACTATTCCTTAATTTGCTCATTTTTGATTTTTAGCGCATTCCATACAATTTTGGGCTGCCTACCTGAACTCTGAAGTGGTCTGAAGTGGCAAAGCCGAGCAATAAAATCTCGTCAACTAGCGGACCTTCTCGCAATTCGAACATGTGGTACACAACCAGCAGGAAGGACCCAAAAGATGAAAACAAAAAACAATGCAAGCTTGGCCCGCTACTGACAAATACAGTTTAGCTGTAATGTAACAATAGATGAAGCTCATACTTAATCTCGGGTACGAATCGGCAATGGTTCGAGCCATCTTATACGAAATAAAATAACACATGGATATGGGCTGATACTTGGACCTTAGGTAAAGATTACAAGGTCTTCTTTTGGAAAACAAAATTCCACAGGACATAAGTGGGGACCGTTTAAATGAAGTTAAGTACTTCGAATTAAAATTGGATTTCACACTTAAATTACTGCAAGTGAAAGTGAATTATTTTAATGGTTATTTCCATTATTTCCTGTTAGGTGAACTTCTCTGTTGTGCTGTGATTATTTAAATAATATGGTTGTTATTAATTGCACTTACTGGGTAAACTTGTGCTTAGAGTTGGTGTTGTATTTATTGTTATTACGAAACACGAAAAACGAGCATTGAAGATCGAAACGCAAGCCATCTCGCCAGTACAGTATACACAATGGTTCTGCCTCGAGAAAGAAGCGAAATATTTCCAATTGAAGTTTCAAGCTACGTTACATTAAACATCCACCAATTGTAGTGTTTAACGATGTCTTACTATTTGCTGTCGCATTTTAACTAAGGCTGTTTTATACCTGCCTGTTAGTGGGTTAGTGTGGTTGATATGTGTTGTGTGTATTATCGTTTGGATCGTATTTCAGTAGTTTTTCATGTTAAAACTTTGTGGTGTAATACCTAATATCTAATGTGTGTGTATTCAGAGTCAAGCATAATGTCGTATTTTGTGTGTGAAGCCCTCAGTGTACCTGTTGTGATAGGTGAAATTGCGTCACTGCGTTAAAAATTATAGAAATGACAACAAAACATACGTCCTTTTAATCGATCTGGAAAAAGCTCTCAATACAGGTGATCTAAACGCACTAAGAGACATCCTACTGACCAGGACAAATAGTTATATGCCAAATAGAATACTTAAAGCAGCTATGAAATAGACGATGTAAATAACCGGTTCGAAATTCCAAAGTGGTCACACAAGGGAGTCGTGTATGTATAAAAAAGTGCACTATATACTAGATGAAAAAGAATTAGGTACCAAGAGGATTAAATGCTTGGACATTTCCTAAGGCGCCTAAAACCTCACCTACTGGAAGCTGCACTTCGATACTAAGCTAAAACACTGAAAGTCGGAGGACCCACCTACACCTGGAACGACTAACTATCACGGGACATAATTATTACACCAGAAACAGCTTAGAATGGCTCGAAATGGCAAAAGGTAAAGAAGAATTCAACAGTGCTGTAAGAGAAATCTACAAAATAGAAGAAATAGACAGTAAGTCAGAGGAAGAAGAAGAATGAATGGCAATCGAATAACCAGATCGAAGATAACGACATCCCAAGAAGGGCCTCCACCGGTACGACGTGCATCATTACATCAACGCTCTCCCTCAACGGCATAACCCTTCCTCCTATCTTCCTATATCGGCTTAAGGCTGCATAGTCGGTCGATTCTAAACATCCTACCCATCCCAGAGCGTGTCTACCCCTAAAAAAAAACCGCGTGCCCCCTGGTATGCCGGCTTGTCCGGAGCAGGCTTGTTCCTGGCTGGGTGTGGTGCCTATGTTCATGTTCATGTTCATGTAATTTTGCATAAAACCAGCGTGACTCAGACGACCGTAACCATGGCAATAACAGACAGAAAAAAGTTCATTCACCCAATTAACGACATAGTATTTTTGAATGACTCCTTAAACAAATAATTTATATGCCGAAGAACGACAAATAACAGTTCTTTTGTAATGGAAAAACCGGTATCCGATCCCTGAGTCGTTGTGCCCCCTTATGAGTAGAGTAGTTCTCAAGTTTGTACACAGTTAATTAAGTTACTGATTCCCTATTTTGTTACTAACTTTTTTAATGATATTTAATTTAAATATCGAATTATATCAACATAGTGATGTGACGAAATTCATCATCATCTA
>JALPQI010021752.1:0-14836 GCA_025490895.1 Thaumatotibia leucotreta
AAAGCTGTAATTTTATTAGGATTTCTTTCGATATGTTTAGCTTTAGAGTCACTTAATAGTTCTATTTCAAAAGCATTGGAGGGTGGAAGTAAAGTTTTATCAAGACGGAAGAGATATCTTATATTCCCGGATGGCAGCTCTTTTCAAATGGGTAAATATTTATTGAATTAATGCAAGTAATTAACCTTAAATAAATTATAACTACAAAAATTTGTGTATTACTATAACTTTTTGATGCACAATAATAAAACATTGATTTGTAATGTGTTTTTAGTGATACGTATTTTGATTATCATTATCAATGTGGAACTTTGAATTAATGTGTTATATATTTTTGTATAAATCTACTCTACCTACTTTATTCTTATAAGTCACAATATTTTTATAGTTTTTTTATCATAAATTTTAATTTTGTAACATAAAGTCACGTATAATTATGTTTCGTATCCTACTAATACTAGCAATCTATTTGTGGGATAATTATTAATGTACAAAAAAATGATTTCATAGTACATAAAAAATATAGTTAGCTTACTTTCCATATTAGCGTATTTTCCAAGTAAAAATATTCACTAATTGGAATAGCATAATTTAATTTCTCTAAAAAAATGTTTCGTTCCAACAAAACCAAATAGCGCTTTTTAATTGCGTAGCTTTTTATAGGTACTAAATTATAGTGAAAATATTCATTACAAGTATCACACATAAAGAATAGTAATCGTTAATTTTTAAAGAAATCAAGTAAGAAAACTAAAAAAATCCATGATTTCTTAATTAACAACCTATACTGCGTTGGATATTTTAAAATGGACAAGATGAAAGTCTTATTATTTTATTTATATATGCTTGTTCTAAGTTCATAGTTTTATCTATAAGTATATAAATATATATGCCATGACCTTTAACTACTTTAAAATGGGGTGAATCAGTATGAATGCGAAGTTGGAATCTCGACCATTTTTTAGACTCACAAGCTCTCAAGTGAGATTTGGCAATTGACAAACTTGACTCAATATTAAACTATGATATCTTATTTACCTGAAGAATAAAGTACGTACTTTTGTAACTAAGTGATAATTCTAATCTAAAACTCCTTCCTTACCTTAAAAAGGCTAGTAGAGAGCCACTATCCTTCTTCTCCTAATATGTTAATTGATCTCGCAATCCCTACTTACCCCATTTTACCTTCATTGACTTTGGGTCTGGATTTTTTTCAGTATTCTGCACCCAAAACTCAGGCTATATACCAATTGGTAACGTCGTATGGTTCGGTACCACAGCAGCATTGGCGTGGGAGTTGCCAACAGACCCGTCTGCCTTTGGCTTCCTTAAGTCCCAACTGAGACAACCTTACAGGAGGAATGATGATAAGCACATTTACTACTTGGATGAGGTCGGTAAGGTTGTGGCGAAAGTGCCGTATAAAAGGTGAGTGACATTTTTATAGAATGGTACAGTCGAATTAGCGCAGCTTGATCTAAATGGCGGGAGGTTACAGGAGTCATCTGCAATCGCAGAATACCACTAAGGGCTAGTGTGTAAGTGCATTATCCGCCCAGTCCTACTCTATGGCGCCGAGGTGTGGGCGGTTCTCGGAAGGCACGTTCAGGAGCCTCGCGTTAAAGAGATGGATGTGCGGCGTTACGCGTGCTGACCGCATTCAGAACGAGTACATCCGTGGCAGCCTCGGAGTCCGTGACGTAGCGGAGAAGCTTCAAGAAGGCCGTCTTCGGTGGTTTGGTCACGTTTGTCGTAGGCCACCTGACTACGTAGGAAACATATGCCTTAACCTAGCCCTTGACGGGTTCTCGGAGGCGTGCAGCAGCGTTCCCGAAACCCCACACACAGAGCGAGCGGTGGAACACCCCAAGGGTTTAGTCCGTGCGAATCGGACATAACATAACCACCCAGTTACTTTGGGGTCCCATTGTTTTGGGAGCTGTTGAAATAATTAATTGATTAAATGGTTTTATCTTAATCACGTCATAAATAGATGCTTGGTGGTTTCATTTTATAAAACAAAATTCATTTTATAAAACCAACTCACTTCATCATGAATATAGTCTTTCAATCAAGAAAATGAATCCGATGTTTCTTTATATATTTATGTAAGTGTAAATAAATTTTCCAAATACGAGTTCCAGAACAATCATTAATAGTACAAGTCAGCCTCCGTAGCCTAGTTGGTAATGACCCTGCCTACGAAACTGGAGGTTCCGGGTTCGAATCCCGGCGAGGGTATTACTTATTACAAATATTTTGTTCCTTGGTCGTGGCTGTGTATATATTTAAGTATCTATTTATTATGTATATCGTCGCCTGGTACCCACGTCACAAACCTTAATTGAGCTACCGTGGGACTAGGCCAATATGTGTAAGATGTCCCAAAGATATTTAAGTCGAAGATGAACAGTCTGCGACCAATTAAAATACCACCTTGAGCTACGAGTATCCCCCTAAAAATAGTACCCACAATCAACTTTTCCAATTTACAGAACAAATCATATAACGGTAAAATTATTTCCAGAAAACCAATAGTGAATCCGGCGTTCGCAAAACGAAGTATTCAAAATAACGAGGATGAAAATATTAGCATAAAGAAGCAAGTTTTCATAAAGAAAATGCATGAATTGCAGACGTCCAGGAGCTATCTGAGCAACTTAGATGAGGCGAGCGTACATTTCCATAGAACCGGGAGACACAGTTTGTATAAAAAGTTGGAGACCTTATTTGAATCGTAAGTGTACTTGTACTGGATTTTATAGCTGCTATAGGAATTTGTACAAAATAACGTTGTAAAATATGAAAAAAAAAAATAAGTTCCTAACTCAAATTCATGTCATACTTTAATACCTTAATAGGTCAGCACTAGAAACTTAGGTACTTGAAGAAAATATCTCGTAAAAAGGGCCGGTTTTGTCTCGTAGAATCCTTTAATTCTGTTCATCCCTATCTATAATACGTTAGGTAAACTTGCATCACGAGTAAAACCACTCTTCATAATAAATTCACTTGGGAGCCAAGACAAAAAAAAAATAGGTAGCACAATTTTTTTTAGCTGTAAGTACCAGAATCTTCGATGATTTTAATAGGATATTTATGTTAAGCATTAAAGCCTGCCCGGATGGACCTTGAGTTTGTGAATAAAAGTGCTTATTTTCAAAGATTGCGTATGGCTGAAAAATTTGCTCGTATCCGCGGAGACCAAGGCCTTAGGTATCAGCCACGAAAGCACGACGTGAGATCGAATCCTACTTCGGATGTTGGTGCATTTAGTATTTTTATTTGGTGTATGTTTTATTTTGAATAATACCTAAAGTAGATGTCTCACAGCTTTAAAAGCTATTAGACGCAGCATGGGTAGGATCCCCACAAGGTGGACTGATGACCTGATGAAGGTCGCAGAAGTCTGTTGGGTGCGGGTGGCGCAGGACCAGTCATTTTGTCAATATTTAGCGAGGGCTGTGTTCAGCAGTGGACGGCTTTCGGTTGATATGATGATGATAAGCTTAAAAAGAAAACAAATCAATTTCTTCGAAAAAAAAAGTACAGAAACGAACTTAAAACGAGAAAAAATGCCAAAATTACTTTTGCTAATGCAAATAAATATTGTGACTCTGGTGATGAAAAAAGCCCTATTCCAGAAGACTTTTTTAAAAATTCCAGAATGGGTTATTCCGGGCGCGAGTGCGTGTTGAGAATGTTATGTGACGCCGGCAAAGCGGGCCGGGAACAGGGGACTTTCCTGCAGGAAATATTCAGGGCGACGTTCACGTAAGTTTGTTGCAACTATTCGGAACTTTTAAACGGTTTAGGACGCTAGTCTTGAAGGCGGAGAAGTTTTGGTACATGAGCTAATGCTGTTTTTTTCTTAGTTTTATTATGTTAGTACAGTATACATACAGTATATACCTAACGATGCAAGTGCGAAAAAAATGCGAATTTTCTTTTCACACGTGTATAGTATGGAGTTTTTCAGTACACATGGCCCTCAAAGTTTCGACATGGAAAACGATTAAATGAAACACTTCTCATACCAGTGCGTAAAATAACACTAACTGTGCTGAAAATATATTTATCTTAGGTTTGTCTTTTCTTAAAAATGTATCGCCTCTCGTTTCAAATTTCCTTTTTTCGTAATTGTACTTTTTAACACATTTCGTCGTATAATAATGCCGATCTAGTTATACAATTTAAATGTAAAAGATACAGTAGTATAATAATAATTCAGTACTTAAATCGCGTAACATCAACTTTCTCTTTTTGATATTCTAGTGTTCTGTAAATTTGTCCTTGTTACACTTGTTATTAGGTTGTTGTCTTTTATAATCGTATAAATACAATAGTTTAATAACATTATGGCACCATAAAATATCAGCGTGCGTAGTGACATGAGAATATTTTTTTTTTCAGATTGCCAAAAGGTTCGTCGTTAAAAGAATTAATAGAATATGACAAAGCACACAATGAACACAATAACTGCGCCGACTTGTATCCAGAATGTGAGGATCTTAATATACAATAATATACTTATTAATAATGATTGCATACCGTTAAATCTGTACATGTAATTAATTAATGCTAATAATAAAACAATAGCGAATGTAAATCCATTTTTATTCATGAATATTTATTACTAAACAAAGACCCTGCTAAAAATGTAGAAGAATCAGGAATTTAAAATATATCTCTGTCATTGTCACTCAAATGAAGTGGCAATTGGTGTGACAGAGACAGTTGTGTTCGATTATTTTCGATTGTCGATGTTCGCAGTCAAGCCCCAGAAACTCCAAATAATTATTTAACGCTAATTCAATTCGTGTATGAAAGTGAGAAAATATGAGTAATCCAATTTCGAGTATCAATAATGAACTTTATAATATTGCTCAATTTGTTCATTAAATATTAGTAATATTTACAAAGGGCATATCTCGCCAATGCTAGTTAAAGTGAAACGCATAAAAATCTCACTTTCCTATTGCTTAAGCTTCATTTAAATGGAAAACATAATTTTCAATACAATTGAATAACATTAAGATGATGATGATGATTCATCAACATTCAACTAACTATACCATTCAGTAGAATGCAAAAAAGGTAAACATATATGGCTGACTTTCCGTTGCAATTGACGTCTTTGACACATATCGTGAAATACGTTCGTATTTCTACGTTAATTCTAATAAATATTAATAATTTTAACTAAAAATATATGTGTATTTAATTTTAAATTGGCTATAAAACTAAGATTGGGTTCTAAAAGTGCGTGATTATGGAATTCTGCAAGTTTTTAGGATAGTTAATTTTTTTTAGATTCTACGATGAATGGTATTTGTATCAGTTTTATCTAAAGCACAATATTTTCAATCTGCAATATAATTATTTACTCTTCAATTGTAATAAGCATTAAGTATAATATTTTCCTTATTTAAACGCAAAATATGTTTCCATCATGGCTTGCATCCTATTG
Organism: Thaumatotibia leucotreta; assembly: GCA_025490895.1. Classification (NCBI taxonomy): domain Eukaryota; kingdom Metazoa; phylum Arthropoda; class Insecta; order Lepidoptera; family Tortricidae; genus Thaumatotibia; species Thaumatotibia leucotreta. The sequence continues at coordinate 5,471 of JALPQI010021752.1, forward strand.
AATTAAGCCATCAAATCCTCTTATTCACCAACCTCCAAGCTTCATACTAAAAGCACCTTTAAGCTTTACAAAATAAGGGTGAAAACAGCGTCAAGAACGTAATACAGAGAAGAAATTCCAAGAAGGTGCTAATCGTAAGGAGCTAATGAGAGGAGGCGGCAGAGGTGCTCTAATTCTGAAGACAAACAGCGCAGGTCAACGGACCACGCGTTGGTTTTGAATGGATATTCTTTTTATTTTGCAGATGTGGCACTGTCCTTAGTTAAAATCTTGTTTCGATATTCCTTAAATGCGACTATCAGTTGCGACAATTTTATCAGTCTTTATTTTTATAACTGTACAGTCGAGTGCATTAATATATAGACACATTTGTAAGGGATCAGTATGGAGAAGTGTATATATATTAATGCCCTTGACTATACACATAAACTAAATCTAACTGATGCAACTACCCTGAACTTTCTCTAATAAAAAAATAATTTTAACTTCAGTTATACACAATACAATAAATCAATCGAAATTCCAAGATGTTGAAATATAAAAATAAAATGTCAAAGTAATGCAATAAATTATAATTATGATAATAATGAATAATAATGTAAAATAAGCAGACAATTAAATAAAGGAATCAACTTTAAGTGCCCAGGGCAGAGTTCAGAAACAATATTTTATTGCAACATGTTTATACCTTGCTGCAACTTAAAATGGTCGCTATCAGATATATCGTAGTGACTTGGCCACGGTGCTCAAATACCTGAAGAACATGCCTTGTTTAAATATAGGTGTGCACCCTGGCGTTAGAATACATGTTCAGAGACTTTTGAGTATGGCTGCTCTGATAAGGGCGGATTTTTAATTTCTGGTAGTTTTTCAAAATTTTCCAAATTTGGATATTTTCATATTTTTTCTACTCAGAATCGCGAGCTCTTTTGGTTCTCATTAGCAGAAAAAAGTATCCCAAGAATTCCATTTTTTTTGTCTTCCACTGAGTTACGGTCGAAGAAAGTGTATGAAAAATAGATTGGAGAACAAAAAATCTGGTGTTCCATGCAAGACCTGAGATATTAGTAGGCGGTTTTGTATGGAACACCACTTTTTTTTTCTTCATTTGAATGTCGATCCCATAGTAAAAGTTTATCAATATACCTCTGAATTAACCCCTTAAAATTTGACCGGTGAATAATAGATCAACCTGCCAATCGTTGGATTCACAGACACGCTTGATTTCATTCGTATTTGACATCCGCTCGTCATCATCAGTGAAACCATTTGAAAAAGATGATCCACAACATTCCAAACACGGTTAAAAATCATTCACAAGTAAACGCGTGACAGCTTGGTCGTGTTACGTAGGCATCGTTACAAAACTGCTATACAACATGTGGTTTTTAAAGCTGGTGGTGTGTTTGCTTGTGGTGGGGACTGGGAGTGATTGTCCTAACGTGAGGACTGATGTCAGCAGGATTAGGAAACGGAGGCATATTACGTTTCCTGATGGTGCGGATTTTGTTGTAAGTACCATGCTACTACGTTGGGAAAGCCCGTGTAAAGAATAGATTAGAATACAAGTTACATTACGAGTTGCGACCATATATAACATGGACGTCTAACGCCAGCTCAAAAATTCCCTCGAAAGCAATTGAAGGGTCCACGAAAAAAACATGTCCAGTGCTTAAAAATCAGGGCAAATTCACACCTCCTTCTACTGTTTAAAATAGGGTAGTTTTTCCTTCTGTAATTTGAATTGACTAGACATGTTCTTTCCGTGGACCCCTCAATTGTTCAATTGTGGCAAGATGGGCCAGACATAGCGCTTTTCTTAACACCGTGCATATTTCGGCGCAACAACAACAAATGTTTATAGAATGTAACCAATCAAAACTTTGATGGACCAATCATGACTATTTTCAAATGGCGGCTTAAGTTTTTATAGGTTGATATTGAAATTAATTACCGTGAGGCATTGAAGAGAGGGTAACACTTGGCAACTAAAATTCAGGACCGTTTTTGAAAGGTTATTTAGTATGGCGTGCGGCTTTCATGTTTTATTTGTTCATAGGGTACAAGTGAGTAGGACAGAATCTGCAATTTACTTTTAATTTTACTATGACAAGCTCCTATTGTGGGTCAGGATTCAATTTTATCGATAGTAGGTGTACCTACTATAATAGGACGTGTGTTTAGTCGTTTATTACAGGTAAATTCACAAAAGCTGGCACGAATGGGATGAATGAAATGAATGACATCTATCATTGTGTGTATGCGGCCGTGCTATACCAACCTTTATCTACTGTCATTTTGACATCCACACATAGATACTTTCTACTGTCCCTTACTCGATCCATACCATTCGTGCCAGCTTTGGTGAATTTACCTGTAACAACTACATTTGTCACAAGGCGATACCTGTCTGAACTAACGGAAGGCGGTGTAAGTATGTGTATGAATAAGCAGGTTACAGTTTAATGAAATACTAAAAACCAATAAAACGGAGAATCTACTATGCTAACTAAAATGAATTCCATCAAAAACACTATCAAACTATAAATCTAATTTTAAAATGGACCCCTTTGGCACTCCTCCGAGAATACTGGCAGCTTTCGCAAAGCAATTTATAAAAAGTTGACGTTAAAGGTAGACTTTTTATGGCCGCCTTACCAGTGCCGCCAATATAAATTAGAGTAAGATATTCCAATATTTAAACATGAATATAAACACTGTTTGGCCGTGGACAATTGGACATGTGGTGATGGCAGTAAGAATACATTTGTCACCACCCCAACTCCTCCTGCGGGTGTCGTAAGAGTCGACTAAGGGATTGAAGTGTCACTGACCATTCTACAAAATTGATGATGGGCAGAAGCGTCATCATAGTGGACACATTACTGCGATCGCAAATCCGCTTGCCCAGCGTGGCGATTATGGGCATTTACCTCCTAATGCGTCTATACCTATACGCATAGTTTAATAGGAGAGGCCTTCACCCAGCAGTGGACTATCATAGACTGATGATGTGATGTGTGTGATTCCAATATTTAAACATGAATATAAACAACGTCTCACAATGGTAAAATATCGTAAAGTAGACATCCTCACTTCAACCAATTGAGTTGAACAGGGATCCAATGAACTATGACCAAACTAAAAAAACTGTTAGAATGTCTAATTAACTTGGCGTTTTGTGTGAAGAAATATGTGAAAAGTTATTTATCAATATTTATCATACAATGAATTTTGTGTTTTTTTTGATGTCAAAATCAAAATAAACCAAATTTTTCTAGTAATATTAGACACACTTCTAAGGCATATTTTGTATAAAACTATGTCTATTTCACAAAACAAGGTACTATTTTACATTATTATATAATATATCTATTCGAAACATATGAACCGGCAGCATATGGCAAGAGTTGTTTTCATTGCTTAATTGAATGTTACTTAAGAAAGAAAAAATCTGTGTGAAAAAAACCTTTTCCCAAACATGCAATGAAATATTGTTTGCTGCAAAGTATGACGTTTCAGGGGGTATTCGCGGATCGTCTAGAACGTATGCATTTTTATTTTTTTGTCAGTAGTCACACTACCTAATACTATAAAAATTATAAATATTAGATGTCATATACCAAAGAAAAACGACCAATATCACCAACGTCCGAGGTGGGGATCGAACCCACGACAGAGTGGCCAAGGGGTGCAGGCATCAGCCGCGAAAGCTGAGCACGTGGGTTCGATCCCCACCTCTGACGTTGGTGATCTTGGTCGTTTTTCTTTGGTATATGACCTCTAATATTTATAATTGCCTATGAAATTAAAAAAAGATAATAAAATAAGGGACCAACTAAAGTTGTAAGCGCCCCAGACAGCACCACTTACACCAATAATTTTTTCGAGTTTTTACACATAGCAACATACAAACACACACACACACACACACACACACACACACACACACACACACACACACACACACACACACGCGCGCACATGTATATATAACTACCTGGCGCTTTGCTTATTTCTTGTTATTTTAATTATTATTTTATTTTATTTTTACTGATCCATTATCCATATCATTCATAAATACTCCAATTGTTGTTTTATATTGATATCTACTTAGTTACAGTTCAGCACCACCAAAAAAAAATGTACTAAATTCTTATGTTTGAGACCGACACAATTTTTAAAGGTTTGAAGTTTGAAGTTTGTAAAAGTTTGTGACCAAAAACGTCAATTTCATAGAGAATGACCCAATATTACTCTTATTATTTTAGATGACGATCTCTCTAGTAAAGGCGTTTATGACCCACGCTCCCTCAGGCTGGAACATTGCGCTTGAGATTGATGTTCTCTTCCCGTTGCCTGATGCGAACTTTACTAACGCCATCTATCGGAGGAAGCTGCACCACAGACAGAAGAAGGAGTTTTGGGAGAGGTTGCAGAATGCTCTGGATTTGTAAGTTGATTGATGATATTTCAATTTATTAATGAAGCAATTTATGAGGACCCTGTCGTCTCAGTTGATCCACGTTTCTGGGGACCCCAGAGCCGGCGCCTATTTTTCCCAAAGGATTAGCATTGCGATCCAAAGAGGGAACGCCGCCAGCGTCATGGGGTCCATGCCGCAGACAGACCTGCTCGACGGGGTATTCTTTTTATAAGGTTTTTTTTTTGTAGGTAAGTATTTTTATTAAGTGTATTTTTAGCTTTTCTATTTAGATTATTAGTTTTTATTTTAGATAAGATTTCTTTATTTGTATGTTTATTTCATAATTTAGAATAAGTTTATACAATAAAGGCCATTCTACCTCCATTTATTAATTGAACACTGTTAAACTTAGTCCGTAAAACCGGTTAAGAGCATGTCAGGCCATGCTCAGTGTAGGGTTCCGTAGTTTTTCAAATACTGCTGGGCCGATTATGTTCGAAATAGTTTTATTTTAAAAAGTATTCTACACTATTCATGATATTCATGATCTTTTTGATATTCTTTATAGATCCTTTGTCTTCAGGTGCATTCAGACCAAACGAGCATTCGCTATTCTATCCTCCACTCCACGAAATCAACGAATCACGTTTTGTATAACGATCGAATATCGTAGAGTAGGGGGGTAGAATAGCGAATGCTCATTTGGTCTGAATGTACAGTCGACAAAAAAGTCTCCTTTACAGCTCACAAGTGCAAACACGCTGTAAACACGTGCAAACACGCTCATGCTGTCGCGTCACGCGACAGCATGATCCTTCGTTGCAACCGAGTTTCTATGTGTATCGCGCATCCGTGGTAAGATGTTTGCACTTGTGAGCTGTAAAGGAGACTTTTTTGTCGACTGTACCTTTATAAATATATAATATTTAGCGACATAATACGATTGATTGTCAATTCTAATTTGTTTTATGGTAAATAGTTATAAGAATGTTCCTGTAAATTAAGTAAATTATCTTAATATCGGTTTCAGTCACAATTTGAACGGACAAGCATGCATATTGAGAAGTGTCTGTGAAGCCAGAACTCACCTCGCACCTCCAGGGAAGTCACTCGTCCACGATTTGCTACGAGTAATATTTACGTGAGTATACATAAAAGTTCCCATATCGTACATCATTATCGTATCAAACAGACGTCTACTGCTGGAAATAGGCCACCCCCAAAGATTACCATAATACGGTATGTTTGAGCACTTGTAATACCTAAAGTACTTAACGTATAACTGTAATTATGGTGTTTTTTTTTAGCTATTATCCTGTAATACCAAATAACAACACCAAAATCCTATCTTAAGGACCTAGTTTACATTCAAAATTAAATTAATTGAAAAATGAAGGTGAATTTCTTACTATTTTTAATAGATATATTTTTTTTTGCCCTTGTTTTTAAAATAGTTGAGTTAAATTATTAGCTTAATTAGTTTGCTTACCTAATGAGTTCTCTAACGAAATTTTGTAAAAATAGGACCGATAACAAACATATAATTTCAGAAATACCACGTGCACCCGTATTCGTCTGTTTGAAATTTTAAAATTGCTGCCATTTAATTATCGTTGGCACAAAAAAAAAATTGTATGGTAATTTATCGACGAAATTGAAAAAACTCCAACACCGTTACAAGCAAAATTACCCTAATGCCCCCGTAGGCACTTAGACGGGTTTTCATGAAAATCTATACACATTACGTAACATGATCTGTCCTCTACAACTCAGAACCAAAAGCGATTGAGCGAATAACTATAAGATAAGACAATGTTTACAACCTCACGAAAGCTCGCCGATTAAGAACCGTCGCGTAATCGCTGCGGTGTCGGTGCGGTATCGCAACTATCGCAAATCGCTTGTAAACCGCGCACGTGGTGGGAATAGCGCGACTCGTGTTAGCATAAGGCTTGTTATACACTATTGTTAGGGTTAGTTGGTAGCCATATTTACGGAGCTTGACTTTGGGTTCGAATCCCAGCGAAAGTGTTTATTAATAATATTTGTTCCTAGGTCATATTTGTTTTATTCGAAATAAACAACGATTCTAGATAGATGATAGTAAATAATAATATCATAAACGCTACCTAACCAATTTCATGTTACACATTATTGAAATAACCATATTTGAGACTAAAACTCAAAGTCCTCTATTCACCTTTGAAACTGAAATTACAAAACGAAATAGGTAAACGTGAATTTAGAATTCAAGTACATGAACCCTAAATGAGACCAAAGATTAATGATAAATAGAATAATAACATTCTATTCTACGTTCGATGAGCGTGCGAAAATTGTAGGCCTACTGTCTCTGTCATACTAATGACGCTTTTGTAGGAATGACAGACACAAATGTATGGGGGGTTCCTGTTTATTGGTGCATGAAAGTAATATAGATTTTTTTGTACAAATTACCTTATTAAATTGATTTAAATTTAAATTATTTGTTTAAAGTAAACCCACCTATACAGGGTGTAAGTCTAATACGGGCGAACCTCTTAACGGGTGTTAGTTTACGACATAATAAGTACATTCAAGTAACTTTTACTTAAAATTAGAGCAACAAAATTTTCCATACAAAATAATTCGGCGCGCAATGTAGAGCAACATACGCGAGTTAAAGACTCGATGACAGCTAATTTCAAAAGCAGATGACATAACTGCCATATCAACAATAACAAATGTTCGTACCTACGTTGCTGCTCCGATAATCTTTAAAAAAATCTGTGGGGTCATAATTGAGAGTAACTTTAAAAAAACCTTGTAATCCATGATTACACTAATGAATCCCATGCCTGGTTTAATTGAATTAGACTTACACACTGTATATAGTCTAAACGCTCCTAAGAATAGTCCAAAACTTAATCGAATATCTGCCATTAGGTGTAAGTGTTATATTAATTGTGTTTTTCATAAACAAAATATCTTCATCACTACATCATCACCATCATCATCATCATATCAGCCGAAAGACGTCCACTGCTGAACATAGGTCTCCCCCAAAGATTGCCACAATGACCGGTCCTGCGCCACCCGCATCCAGCGGACTACATAGAATAAAACAAAGTCGCTTTCTTGGTATCTGTATCTTTATGTATGTTTGAATATTTCAATCTACGCAACGGATTTTGAGGCTGTTTTTTTTTAAAGATGGAGTCATTCCAGAGGAAGGTTTTAGTATCCGTATTGTAGGTCGCAGGAGTCCGCTGGATCCGGGTGGCGCAGGACCGGTCATTGTGGCAATCTTTGGGGGAGGCCTATGTTCAGCAGTGGACCTCTTTCGGCTGATATGATGATGATGATGATGAGTAGTATTGCGGGTCGTAATAATAAAAAGAACTCGGGCAAAGCCCAAAAGAAGATTGGGACTGACACATAGGTATATTTAGGAGTTAAAATTGTGGTCCAACGCTAACGTAAACGTTATTTGCAAACTCATGGTACGGCTACATGTGACCGACCGATCGAACATACCTAACAACTTTTTATCGTATGTGTTGAGTTGTCTTGACATTATGTATATGAGCACTCTATAATTTATTATTACTCTATGGTACCACAGAATTTTAATTAATTTAGAGTTAGAAAATCAATTTATATTTTCAGAATGCGTACAGTACAAGGGTCAAAATTCTTTTCGTTGTCTTGTTTTGTACCATTCTGTCACGCTTTTAGTTGCTGTTTCGGCTCAGTATAGAAAAAAAATCCGGTGCACTTGTATTTCTTTTTCACGCTACATTTTAATCCTTACATCAGAAATTGAAAACAAAACATCATGTCATACAAAATTCAACACTGCGTCACGTTTTTTAGGGACACAAAATAAGACAACGAAAAGAATTTTGACACACAATTACACATCATCAATATAAAAAAAAAAAACAATATACACTCCTCCGAATCTGAACCTTATTTCTTCAGCATTACGGTTTGTAGGAAGAAGTAAGTTTGTTGTAAGAGTTAGCGAAAGTAATTTTGCTATCTGTTTCTGTCAAAGATTCGAACATTGTTTGAAGTACTGTAGTACTTAAGAACCCGGTGATGATGTAAAAAATTCACAATTTGGGCGATGATACGACTTTTACACAGTAACTGAACACCCAAGGTCGGCGTTTGCATGTATCTGCAAGAATTCCACCGAATTATGAGCCCTATTGTAATAACACTAGGTACAATTTTGTTTGAAGAGTTGAATACAATTTTAACAACACTGCAGGTGTGCGACGATACCTAGAAATGTTCGACGCTGTTTAGGCACGCTATAAAAAGTATTGATACTTGAATACGTTTAATGTAAATTTGAAAATTTTGGTCGATTTTAATTTAAATGAAAGTTCAAGATAATTTTGTATTAAACATTTATTGTATATTATATATGTCTTTTTATAAATTATTTATACTTTGACACTTATTATGAGTATACTTACTACATCTTCTATTATACAAACCATTAGCGCACAACCGAATCAACTTGGGCTAGGCACTTGAAATAAACACCAGAACTTCTTAATAGACAGATTAATTGTTTTGAAATGTAATGTATCATCATCATCATCATATCAGCCGAAAGACGTCCACTGCTGAACATAGGCCTCATCTAAAGATTGCCACCATGATCAGTCATGGCCATATGGTATGCTAATGTATGAGATACTATGCCATGTAATATATGAGATGGTATGTAGATTAATTACCATTGCATACCAATAAACTCTATAAGTTTTTAAGCTAACATAGTCATTTATATTATTAATTAGTGTGACTTAAAACGGGATATTTACCATGTAAATTGCAATTATTGAGCACCTGATATTTCGGCATTGACGTACTGCGAGTTTTAGTTGTGATCTACCTACATAACCCATTATAACCAAGCCCTACCCTTAACTACCCTACCC